>OZ025248.1:69139344-69309232 GCA_964019135.1 Arenicola marina
CATCCGTTGCTCAGCTTCCAGGATGTAATTTGCCTCGCGGTGCAGAACGGAATCTGTCTGCCTTCCATTGGCCTTCCAGCTGAGTCGTTGTGAGTCTTATCAAAAACAATGACTTCATACACAACCTCAAGGTTTGAATCGGAAGTACCGTGAAGTCGTTGGCTCAAAAGACAATCGTTCACCGGACAAACTCTCACCCGACGATGGCTCAACGGGAAATTTCTCACTGGACAATGTCTCACGGGACAATGTCTCACCGGAAAATGTTTTACAGGACAATTTCTCACAGGACAATCTCTCACTGGACAATCTCTCACTGGACAATGTCTCAATGAACAATGCCTCACGCGACAATGTCTCACTGGACAATGTCTCACCGGACAATGTCTAACCGGAAAATGTCTTACAGGACAATTTCTCACAGGACAATCTTTCACTGGACAATCTCTCACTGGACAATGTCTCACTGAACAATGCCTCACGCGACAATGTCTCACTGGACAATGTCTTACCGGACAATGGCTCACCAGACATTGTCTCACAGGACAATGTCTCACTGGACAATGTCTCACTGGACAATGTATCACTGGACAATGGCTCACCGGACAATGGCTCACCGGACAATGTCTCATCGGACAAGGTCACACAGGACAATGTCTCACTGGACAATGTCTCATCGGACAATATCTCACTGGACAATGTCTCATCGGACAATGTCTCAGAGGAGAATGTCTCACTAGACAATGTCTCACTGGACAATGTCTTACAGGACAATCTCTCACTGGAAATCGTCTTACTGGACAATGTCTCACATGACAATGTCTTACCAGACAATGTCTTACCAGACAATGTCTTGCCAGACAATGTCTCATCGGACAATGTCTCAAAGGACAATGTCTCACTGGACAATGTCTCACTGGACAATGCCTCACCATACAATGATTCACCGGAGGTGCGTAAAAGATGGTTGCATATCAGTTTAGATGCTTATCCGGGGCGTACTTTGAGTAAAGACTCACCGTGGCGCCACCTAGCCAGTACTATTTATATGTGACCGTTTCTCGACCTTGCGAGCATTTTGTTCTTTCGATATCTCAATATTAATCCAATGTACATAACAGCAAATAATATAAACTAAAAATATCAGGACCTTTGGCCAATTTAAAAAAAATTAGAAACAAAATTATTCTCCGGAATTCCGTAAGTGACGATGCTGAGTTTCCATAGAGGGTCCCGGTGGGACGATTCAAGCTCATATGGCAATAAAACTAGCCTGAAAAATATTTATTATTGTATTATTCTTGTAGGCATATCAAATTACTCCTTGCGTAAAACGCATGATGTTTTACCTTCTTGCTTTTTGTTAATAATCATAGATGAACATACCCAAAACTCCCATAGGCCGCCATGTTAAAGTGTAGTAGGGGGCGGGGGGGGGGGCGGGGGTTTCTACCTTACTTTTTAGAAAAAAAATATCCTGAAAACACCGTATCAGGCGAAAAATTCACAATTTTGTATCGTAAGTTTGGAAAAGTTGCATAGTACCTTAAGTATTCATAGATTCTTAAAATATCTGAGCGGCAGACTGAAGTCTGTCCAGTAAAATAAATCGACCGCATCACAGGCGGATTTCGCTGGGTCGGTATGCGGCGGCGGGTCGGTATGCGGCGGCGGGTCGTTATAAGAGGGTGTCATGTTGTAGGCTGTAGCTAGACACACTTGAAGGTGAACGGGAATGTTCATTACTGCATTTCTAATGTCGTTGGGCAGAAATATTCAAACATGGTTACCGAGTTCAATAGTAGGGTGTTCCATTACATTACTTATCATGCGATTAGTTAGTACGTAACCTGTACAGTGGCGGATCCAGGAATTTACGAAACGGGGGTGGGGGCGGGGGTCGCACCATTTATTTACGGACTAGCCAGGTGCGAATGCAGTGCTGGGGGGTACTATCCAGGCGCGGGTCCTGCGACCGGGTGGGCGAGAGGGGAGGGCGGGAGTGGTGTCGGTGAGGTTGTACAGAATGAATTGTGACTGTGCCCTGTGCCCCCTTCTTCAGAGAAAATTTGTTTGGGGGGCTTTTTTACAACGAAAGAGAGTCTTGTACTCCATGTACCCCCCCCCCCCCCCCCACCCCGCCCGCCTCCCCTTTGGATCAACCACTCACCTGTAGACATATATCGTCACGCATGGGTCTAAGTGTAAAACCCGAGACGCCCGGGCTTTACTTGCTAGTTCAGTATAGTGTTTAATGTGTATCAAACATGGCCTCCACCAACCCACTCCTTGGCTTCAATTCGTTCGCCGACTCCCGACATTTCGTCACTGAAAGACCAGCGCCGGCGGCGTGGATAGGGAGGGGGTTGTCGCCAAAGACCGGTAAGGGTAAGGATATCAAAGGGGCCTCGAGCGACAAGGGAGGAGGCGGTTAACTAACCGACTACCGCAGGCTGACTACCGCATGCCTACCGCAGGTCGACTACCGCCGGGTCACCCAATGTCTGCCTGGCCCCAGCATATGGCAACCCGACACCCGTCACAGAGACCACTCAACCCCACCCGGGCAGTATCTCACCCGCTAACCGTCAACACGCGACCTCAAGGTCATAACTTTTGCCCCTCGCGCGCAATTTGATCCTATACTTTCACTAAAGTTGGAAAGTTATATGCTGGTGGATATTAAAGTGGAAGTAGTGAAATAAAAAATATAGGGTATCGGGTCTTTGTGGTCTATTGTTGCGCTGATGATCACAGGACGACACCAGTCAAGACCCAATGGGGGGGGGGGCGTGTGTGTGTGGGAGGGGGGAGGTGGAGGGGAGGGGAGGGGGGGGTCACGCCCCGCTGCACACCACACGTGTCGTTATGTCCACCGCAGCTTGTCACACCAGCAACCAGAAGCGTGGCCACGGTAACCAGAAAGGCCGGGGGGGGGGGGGGGGTGCCCAGTGTGGCCACGGTAACCGGACAGGCCGGGGGGGCGGGGGGGTGCCCAGTGTGGCCACGGTAACCGGACAGGCCGGGGGGGGAGGGGGGGTGCCCAGTGTGGCCACGGTAACCAGACAGGCCGGTGGGGGGGGGGGTACCCAGTGTGGGCACGGTAACCGGACAGGCCGGGGGGGGGGGTGCCCAGTGTGGCCACGGTAACCGGACAGGCCGGATGGGGTGCCCAGTGTGGCCACGGTAACCGGACAGGCCGGGGGGGGGGGGGGTGCCCAGTGTGGCCACGGTAACCAGACAGGCCGGGGGGGGGGGTGCCCAGTGTGACCAAGGTAACCAGACAGGCGGGGGTGGGGGTGCCCAGTGTGGCCACGGTAACCGGACAGGCCGGATGGGTGCCCAGTGTGGCCACGGTAACCGGACAGGCCGGGGGGGGGGTGCCCAGTGTGGCCACGGTAACCAGACAGGCCGGGGGGGGGGGGTGCCCAGTGTGACCAAGGTAACCAGACAGGCCGGGGGTGGGGGTGCCCAGTGTGGCCACGGTAACCAGACAGGCCGGGGGTGGGGTGTAGCCACGATAACCAGACAGGCCGGGGGTGGGGGTCCCAGTGTGGCCACGGTAACCAGACAGGCCGGGTGGGTGCCCATTGTGGCCACGGTAACCAGACAGACCGGGTGGGTGCCCAGTGTGGCCAAGGTAACCAGACAGGCCGGGTGGGTGCCCAGTGTGGTCACGGTAACCAGACAGGCCGGGTGGGTGCCCTGTGAGGCCACGGTAACCAGACAGGCCGGATGGGTACCCATTGTGGCCACGGTAACTAGACAGGCCGGGTGGGTGCCCCGTGTGGCCACGGTAACCAGACAGGCCGGGGGGTGGGGGGGGGGGGGCAGTGTGGTCACGGCAACCAGACAGGCCGGGTGGGTGCCCAGTGTGGCCACGGTAACCAGACAGCCCGGGGGGGGGCAGTGTGGTCACGGCAACCAGACAGGCCGGGTGGGTGCCCAGTGTGGTCACGGTAACCAGACAGGCCGGGTGGGTGCCCAGTGTGGCCACGGTAACCAGACAGGCCGGGTGGGTGCCCTTTGCGGCCATGGTAACCAGACAGGCCGGGTGGGTGCCCAGTGTGGCCATGGTAACCAGACAGGCCGGGTGGGTGCCCAGTGTGGCCACGGTAACCAGACAGGCCGGGGGGGGGGGCAGTGTGGTCACGGCAACCAGACAGGCCGGGTGGGTGCCCAGTGTGGTCACGGTAACCAGACAGGCCGGGTGGGTGCCCAGTGTGGCCACGGTAAACAGACAGGCCGGATGGGTACCCATTGTGGCCACGGTAACCAGACAGGCCGGGTGGGGTGCCCAGTGTGGCCAAGGTAACCAGACAGGCCGGGGTGGGTGCCCAGTGTGGCCACGGTAACCAGACAGGCCGGGGGGGGGGGCAGTGTGGTCACGGCAACCAGACAGGCCGGGTGGGTGCCCAGTGTGGCCACGGTAACCAGACAGGCCGGGGGGGGGCAGTGTGGTCACGGCAACCAGACAGGCCGGGTGGGTGCCCAGTGTGGCCACGGTAACCAGACAGGCCGGGTGGGTGCCCAGTGTGACCAAGGTAATCTGACAGGCCGGGTGGGTGCCCTGTGCGGCCACGGTAACCAGACAGGCCGGATGGGTGCCCAGTGTGGCCACGGTAACCAGACGGGCCGGATGGGTGTCCTGTGCGGCCACGGTAACCAGACAGGCCGGGTGGGTGCCCAGTGTGGCCACGGTAACCAGACAGGCCGGGTGGGTGCCCAGTGTGGTCACGGTAACCAGACAGGCCGGATGGGTGCCCAGTGTGGCCACGGTAACCAGACAGGCCGGATGGGTGCCCAGTGTGGCCACGGTAACCAGACAGGCCGGGTGGGTGCCCAGTGTGGCCACGGTAACCAGACAGGCCGGATGGGTGCCCAGTGTGGCCACGGTAACCAGACAGGCCGGGTGGGTGCCCAGTGTGGCCACGGTAACCAGACAGGCCGGGTGGGTGCCCAGTGTGGCCACGGTAACTAGACAGGCCGGATGGATGCCCAGTGTGGCCACGGTAACCAGACAGGCCGGATGGGTGCCCAGTGTGGCCACGGTAACCAGACAGGCCGGGTGGGTGCCCCGTGTGACCACGATAACCAGACAGGCCGGGGGTGGGGGGTCCCAGTGTGGCCACGGTAACCAGACAGGCCGGGTGGGTGCCCATTGTGGCCACGGTAACCAGACAGACCGGGTGGGTGCCCAGTGTGGCCAAGGTAACCAGACAGGCCGGGTGGGTGCCCAGTGTGGTCACGGTAACCAGACAGGCCGGGTGGGTGCCCCTGTGAGGCCACGGTAACCAGACAGGCCGGATGGGTACCCATTGTGGCCACGGTAACTAGACAGGCCGGGTGGGTGCCCCGTGTGGCCACGGTAACCAGACAGGCCGGGGGGTGGGGGGGGGGGGCAGTGTGGTCACGGCAACCAGACAGGCCGGGTGGGTGCCCAGTGTGGCCACGGTAACCAGACAGCCCGGGGGGGGGCAGTGTGGTCACGGCAACCAGACAGGCCGGGTGGGTGCCCAGTGTGGTCACGGTAACCAGACAGGCCGGGTGGGTGCCCAGTGTGGCCACGGTAACCAGACAGGCGGGTGGGTGCCCTTTGCGGCCATGGTAACCAGACAGGCCGGGTGGGTGCCCAGTGTGGCCATGGTAACCAGACAGGCCGGGTGGGTGCCCAGTGTGGCCACGGTAACCAGACAGGCCGGGGGGGGGGCAGTGTGGTCACGGCAACCAGACAGGCCGGGTGGGTGCCCAGTGTGGTCACGGTAACCAGACAGGCCGGGTGGGTGCCCAGTGTGGCCACGGTAAACAGACAGGCCGGATGGGTACCCATTGTGGCCACGGTAACCAGACAGGCCGGGTGGGTGCCCAGTGTGGCCAAGGTAACCAGACAGGCCGGGTGGGTGCCCAGTGTGGCCACGGTAACCAGACAGGCCGGGGGGGGGGCAGTGTGGTCACGGCAACCAGACAGGCCGGGTGGGTGCCCAGTGTGGCCACGGTAACCAGACAGGCCGGGGGGGGGGGCAGTGTGGTCACGGCAACCAGACAGGCCGGGTGGGTGCCCAGTGTGGCCACGGTAACCAGACAGGCCGGGTGGGTGCCCAGTGTGACCAAGGTAATCTGACAGGCGGGTGGGTGCCCTGTGCGGCCACGGTAACCAGACAGGCCGGATGGGTGCCCAGTGTGGCCACGGTAACCAGACGGGCCGGATGGGTGCCCTGTGCGGCCACGGTAACCAGACAGGCCGGGTGGGTGCCCAGTGTGGCCACGGTAACCAGACAGGCCGGGTGGGTGCCCAGTGTGGTCACGGTAACCAGACAGGCCGGATGGGTGCCCAGTGTGGCCACGGTAACCAGACAGGCCGGATGGGTGCCCAGTGTGGCCACGGTAACCAGACAGGCCGGGTGGGTGCCCAGTGTGGCCACGGTAACCAGACAGGCCGGATGGGTGCCCAGTGTGGCCACGGTAACCAGACAGGCCGGGTGGGTGCCCAGTGTGGCCACGGTAACCAGACAGGCCGGGTGGGTGCCCAGTGTGGCCACGGTAACTAGACAGGCCGGATGGATGCCCAGTGTGGCCACGGTAACCAGACAGGCCGGATGGGTGCCCAGTGTGGCCACGGTAACCAGACAGGCCGGGTGGGTGCCCCGTGTGACCACGGTAACCAGACAGGCCGGGTGGGTGCCCAGTGTGGCCACGGTAACCAGACGGGCCGGGTGGGTGCCCAGTGTGGCCACGGTAACCAGACGGGCCGGGTGGGTGCCCTGTGCGGCCACGGTAACCAGACAGGCCGGGTGGGTGCCCAGTGTGGCCACGGTAACCAGACAGGCCGGGTGGGTGCCCAGTGTGGCCACGGTAACCAGACAGGCCGGATAGGTGCCCAGTGTGGCCACGGTAACTAGACAGGCCGGGTGGGTGCCCAGCGTGGCCACGGTAACCAGACAGGCCGGGTGGGTGCCCAGTGTGGCCACGGTAACTAGACAGGCCGGGTGGGTGCCCAGTGTGGCCACGGTAACTAGACAGGCCGGGTGGGTGCCCAGCGTGGCCACGGTAACCAGACAGGCCGGATGGGTGCCCAGTGTGTCCACGGTAACTAGACAGGCCGGGTGAGTGCCCATTGTGGCCACGGTAACCAGACGGGCCGGGTGGGTGCCCAGTGTGATCACAGGGACAAATGGCCCAATAAGGTACGACAATTGCTTCTGTCCGTGGTACTTTACAGGGCGGATCTAGAAGTGGGCGGGGTTGAGTAGGGCCGTTTCAATCCCCCGCCCCCTTGGGAATTAGAGCATACGCTGCAAAACTTCTTTTCCTGTGAAATACAGTGATATTTTGTTGATACAACCCAGTGGCGGATCCAAGGGGGAAGGGGGACGGGAGTTAAACTCCTGCCCTCAATCAAGGGGAGCGAAAAGACTTTTTTTCTATGACCCTTATTAAGTTTTTCCGTTTTTCCATCATCAAAAATCAAGGCCATCTGAGGGGTGGAACCTCCCCCCTCCCCACTCGATCCTTTTACCCCCCCCCCCCCCGCCCCCGTTGCAACGTTTCAGAGAGCAGAACCCCCCCCCCACCCCCAGTGGTCTCCCCCCACCCCCCGCGTTTCAAATTGCTAGATCCACTACTGATTTATGTATCTGTTCCTAAATGAACAGGGCACGGGTTTTCTCTGACTGTAACTATGATGACCTGTTGTATTTCGGTATTGAAGAGAATTATATTGTTTATAATCGCTTATTGCATGACGACTTTCAAATAATTTTCAGGGGCCGGCCCGATAGCTCAGAAACAGATTGTTCAACTGAAAATAGTTCCGCCGATCCAAATTTCTCAGTTCACTATATGTAACAGTTAGACATTTTTGAACAAAAAGATGTACAGGTTAGAAAATATCATGACGTCATAACAGTAATTATTACGCGTAGACGGCCTTGCTTCATCCTGTTGCAGCCGTCCATGTTGAACCGCCTGTCTAACAGTCTCTCCCAGTCCCAGCATGCGTCCCGCACTAAGGCGGGTGGTTGGTTCGTTGGTTATTCAGGACGCTTAAACTTCTGGTCATATCGCGTCAATGGGAGAAGGACGGGAGAGTGGAGCCATGTCCCCGGGGGTAACTACCCCCTACTCTTTGCGAAGAAAGACCTGGGATCTTTATCCTGCACCCCCCCCCCCCCCCCCCCACACAGACATGGCCATAGCGGGGCTCGAACCACCGAGCCACGTGCCGTTAGGCTCTAAGGTGGCCAGAGCACTCAACGCGAGCGCTTCAGCCCGCTGAGCTATCGAGGCGGCCCCCTAAGCCGGGTGGAACGGAGCCCGACCGGTGGTGCGTGAACACCAAATGGTTTGCCGTGATTCTCCCCTGTGATGGCTGACACTGCAGCCAGGTATCACTTTAGGGTAAATTGAATGTGCCTCGAGGCGACAAGGGGTTCGCTATTTTACCGGCTTGCTTTCGCCGACTTGAATCTTGCCGCCCACATGGGGCGGGAAAGGGGCGAGATGGTGGAGGGGCGAGATGGTGGAGGGGCGCGGACTTGGCTTCAAAACCACGCCGGCCCTGTAGGTTTCGACGCCGAACAATTGCCCGGGGTAAGGTTTTAGGCTACCATATGGTAGCGGGGACACTTGAGATGGGTACCGGCTGTTGGCCACCGCCCACCTTCGACCTCGGGTCGCGAGGGGTTGAGGGGTATACCCCCACGCCTTGGGAGGGGGCGAGCGACACACTCCGCGGCCCTGGGTGGGGGTGAGGGGTACGGCTCACGGGGGTGAGGGATGTACCCGGGTTTGGTCTCTAGACAGCTTGCGCGGCGTCTGTGGTGCGGTGTGTGTGAAGACAATGCGGCTAACTGATTGTGTCTGTGGTGCGGTGTGTGTGAAGACAATGCGGCTAACTGATTGTGTCTGTGGTGCGGTGTGTGTGAAGACAATGCGGCTAACTGATTGTGTAACCACACGTCATTACCACCAGAAGCCAGGCTCAATGGTATCACTGTGGCAGCCGAGCACGTGATTTGTTTCGCTACGGAGTAGAGCGGCATTTGGCACGATACCTGTCCACACTTCGGGTCACACGGACAATATGAAATGACCCCGCACACAGGGTCACCCGCCGCCCTATTCACGTGAGGGTGTCCCTCTTTCTCAGGGAATGGGTCCCTCTTTCTCAGGGAATGGGTCCCTTCTTCTCAGGGAAGGGGGGGAGGTCCCTCTTTCTCAGCAAATGGATCCCTCTTTCTCAGGGAATGGGTCCCTCTTTCTCAGGGAATGGGTCCCTCTTTCTCAGGGAAGGGGGGGAGGTCCCTCTTTCTCAGCAAATGGATCCCTCTTTCTCAGGGAATGGGTCCCTCTTTCTCAGGGAATGGGTCCCTCTTTCTCAGGGAAGGGGGGGAGGTCCCTCTTTCTCAGCAAATGGATCCCTCTTTCTCAGGGAATGGGTCCCTCTTTCTCAGGGAATGGGTCCCTCTTTCTCAGGGAAGGGGGGGAGGTCCCTCTTTCTCAGCAAATGGATCCCTCTTTCTCAGGGAACGGGTCGCTCTTTCTCGAGAAAGAAAATCCCCCTTTCTCAAAAAGGGGGGCTCCCTCCTTCTCAGGGAAGGGGGGCCCTCTTTTTCAGGAAAGGGGGAGAGGGGTCTCTCCTTTTCAGGGAAGGGGTCCCTCTATCTCAGGGAACGAGTCCTCAGCCCATCACCCAGCACATCACCCAGCACATCACTCAGCACATCGCCCAGCACATCACCCAGCATATCACCCAGCACATCGCTCAGCACATCACCCAGCACATCACCCAGCACATCACCCAGCACATCACCCAGCACATCGCCCAGCACATCACCCAGCACATCGCTCAGCACATCACCCAGCACATCACCCAGCACATCACCCAGCACATCACCCGGCACATCACCCAGCACATCACCCAGCACATCACCCAGCACATCACCCAGTATATCACCCAGCACATCACCCAGCATATCACCCAGCACATCACCCAGCATATCACCCAGCACATCACCCAGCACATCACCCAGCACATCACCCAGCACATCACCCAGCACATCACCCAGCACATCACCCAGCACATCACCCAGCACATCGCCCAGCACATCACCCAGCACATCGCTCAGCACATCACCCAGCACATCACCCAGCACATCACCCAGCACATCACCCAGCACATCACCCAGCACATCGCTCAGCACATCACCCAGCACATCACCCAGCACATCACCCAGTATATCACCCAGCACATCACCCAGCACATCACCCAGCACATCACCCAGCACATCACCCAGCATATCACCCAGCACATCACCCAGCACATCACCCAGCATATCACCAAGCACATCACCCAGCATATCACCCAGCACATCGCCCAGCATATCACCCAGCACATCGCCCAGCACATCACCCAGCACATCATCCAGCACATCACCCAGCACATCGCTCAGCACATCACCCAGCACATCACACGGCACATCCCCCAGCATATCACCCAGCCCATCACCCAGCCCATCACCCAGCGCATCACCCAGCCCATCAACCAGCCTATCACCCAGTACATCACACAGCACATCACCCAGCATATCACCCAGCACATCGCCCAGCATATCACCCAGCACATCGCCCAGCATATCACCCAGCACATCGCCCAGCACATCACCCAGCACATCATCCAGCACATCACCCAGCACATCGCTCAGCACATCACCCAGCACATCGCTCAGCATATCACCCAGCACATCACCCAGCACATCACACGGCACATCGCCCAGCACATCATTCAGCATATCACCCAGCACATCACCCACCACATCACCCAGCACATCGCCCACCACATCACCCACCACATCACCCAGCATATCACCCAGCACATCGCCCAGCACATCACCCAGCACATCATCCAGCACATCACCCAGCACATCGCTCAGCACATCACCCAGCACATCGCTCAGCCCATCACCCAGCGCATCACCCAGCCCATCAACCAGCATATCACCCAGCCCATCACCCAGCACATCACCCAGCACATCACCCAGCACATCACCCAGCACATCACCCAGCACATCACCCAACACATCACCCACCACATCACCCAGCACATCATTCAGCACATCGCACAGCATATCACCCAGCACATCACCCAGCACATCACCCAGCACATCACCCAGCACATCACCCAGCACATCACCCAGCTCATCAACCAGCATATCACCCAGTACATCACACAGCACATCACCCAGCATATCACCCAGCACATCACCCAGCATATCGTCCAACACATCATTCAGCACATCGCACAGCACATCACTCAGCACATCACCCAGCACATCACCCAGCACATCACCCAGCATATCGTCCAGCACATCATTCAGCACATCGCACAGCACATCACTCAGCACATCACCCAGCACATCACCCAGCACATCACCCAGCACATCACCCACCACATCGCACAGCACATCACCCAGCACATCACCCAGCACATCACCCAGCACATCGCACAGCACATCACTCAGCACATCACCCAGCACATCACCCAGCACATCACCCAGCATATCACCCAGCACATCACTCAGCACATCACCCAGCACATCACCCAGCACATCACCCAGCACATCACCCAGCACATCACTCAGCACATCACCCAGCACATCACCCAGCACATCACCCACCACATCGCACAGCACATCACTCAGCACATCACCCAGCACATCACCCAGCACATCACCCAGCACATCACCCAGCACATCACCCAGCACATCACCCAGCACATCACCCAGCACATCACCCACCACATCGCGCAGCACATCACTCAGCACATCACCCAGCACATCACCCAGTACATCACCCAGCACATCACCCACCACATCGCACAGCACATCACTCAGCATATCACCCAGCACATCACCCAGCATATCGTCCAGCACATCATTCAGCACATCGCACAGCACATCACTCAGCACATCACCCAGCACATCACCCAGCACATCACCCAGCACATCACCCACCACATCGCACAGCACATCACCCAGCACATCACCCAGCACATCACCCAGCACATCGCACAGCACATCACTCAGCACATCACCCAGCACATCACCCAGCACATCACCCAGCATATCACCCAGCACATCACTCAGCACATCACCCAGCACATCACCCAGCACATCACCCAGCACATCACCCAGCACATCACTCAGCACATCACCCAGCACATCACCCAGCACATCACCCACCACATCGCACAGCACATCACTCAGCACATCACCCAGCACATCACCCAGCACATCACCCAGCACATCACCCAGCACATCACCCAGCACATCACCCAGCACATCACCCAGCACATCACCCACCACATCGCACAGCACATCACTCAGCACATCACCCAGCACATCACCCAGTACATCACCCAGCACATCACCCACCACATCGCACAGCACATCACTCAGCATATCACCCAGCACATCACCCAGCACATCACCCAGCACATCACTCAGCACATCACCCAGCACATCACCCAGCACATCACCCACCACATCGCACAGCACATCACTCAGCACATCACCCAGCACATCACCCAGCATATCACCCAGCACATCACTCAGCACATCACCCAGCACATCACCCAGCACATCACCCAGCACATCACCCAGCACATCACCCACCACATCGCACAGCACATCACCCAGCACATCACCCAGCACATCACCCAGCACATCACCCAGCACATCACCCACCACATCACCCAGCACATCATTCAGCACATCGCACAGCATATCACCCAGCACATCACCCAGCATATCACCCAGCACATCGCTCAGCACATCACCCAGCACATCACCCACCACATCGCACAGCACATCACCCAGCACATCACCCAGCACATCACCCAGCACCTCACCCAGCACATCACCCAGCATATCACCCAGCACATCACCCAGCACATCATTCAGCACATCGCACAGCACATCACCCAGCACATCACCCAGCACATCACCCAGCACATCGCTCAGCACATCACCCAGCACATCACCCAGCACATCACCCAGCACATCACCCAGCACATCACCCAGCACATCGCTCAGCACATCACCCAGCACATCACCCACCACATCGCACAGCACATCACCCAGCACATCACCCACCACATCACCCAGCACATCACCCAGCACATCACCCAGCACATCACCCACCACATCACCCACCACATCACCCACCACATCACCCAGCACATCACCCACCACATCACCCAGCACATCACCCAGCACATCACCCAGCACATCACCCAGCACATCACCCAGCACATCACCCACCACATCACCCACCACATCACCCAGCACATCACCCAGCATATCACCCAGCACATCACCCAGCACATCACCCAGCACATCGCTCAGCACATCACCCAGCACATCACCCAGCACATCACCCAGCACATCACCCAGCACATCGCCCAGCACATCGCACAGCACATCGCCCAGCACATCGCCCAGCACATCGCTCAGCACATCACCCAGCATATCACCCAGCACATCACCCAGCACATCACCCAGCACATCACCCAGCACATCACCCAGCACATCACCCAGCACATCACCCAGCACATCACCCAGCATATCACCCAGCACATCACCCAGCACATCGCCTAGCACATCACCCAGCACATCACCCAGCACATCACCCAGCACATCACCCAGCACATCACCCAGCACATCACCCAGCACATCGCCCAGCACATCACCCAGCACATCGCTCAGCACATCACCCAGCACATCACCCACCACATCGCACAGCACATCACCCACCACATCACCCACCACATCACCCACCACATCACCCACCACATCACCCAGCACATCACCCAGCACATCACCCAGCACATCAACCAGCACATCACCCAGCACATCACCCAGCACATCACCCAGCACATCACCCACCACATCACCCAGCACATCACCCAGCATATCACCCAGCACATCACCCAGCACATCACCCAGCACATCGCTCAGCACATCACCCAGCACATCACCCAGCACATCACCCAGCACATCACCCAGCACATCGCCCAGCACATCGCACAGCACATCGCCCAGCACATCGCCCAGCACATCGCTCAGCACATCACCCAGCATATCACCCAGCACATCACCCAGCACATCACCCAGCACATCACCCAGCACATCACCCAGCACATCACCCAGCACATCACCCAGCACATCACCCAGCACATCGCCCAGCACATCACCCAGCACATCGCTCAGCACATCACCCAGCACATCACCCAGCACATCACCCACCACATCACCCAGCACATCATTCAGCACATCGCACAGCATATCACCAAGCACATCACCCACCACATCACCCACCACATCGCACAGCATATCACCCAGCACATCACCCAGCACATCACCCAGCACATCACCCAGCACATCACCCAGCACATCACCCAGCACATCACCCAGCACATCACCCAGCACATCACCCAGCACATCGCCCAGCACATCACCCAGCACATCGCTCAGCACATCGCCCAGCACATCACCCAGCACATCACCCAGCACATCACCCACCACATCACCCAGCACATCATTCAGCACATCGCACAGCATATCACCCAGCATATCACCCAGCACATCACCCAGCACATCGCTCAGCACATCGCTCAGCACATCACCCAGCACATCACCCAGCACATCACCCACCACATCACCCAGCACATCATTCAGCACATCGCACAGCATATCACCAAGCACATCACCCACCACATCACCCACCACATCGCCCAGCACATCACCCAGCACATCACCCAGCACATCACCCAGCACATCACCCAGCACATCACCCAGCACATCACCCAGCACATCACCCAGCATATCGTCCAGCACATCATTCAGCACATCGCACAGCACATCACCCAGCACATCACCCAGCACATCACCCAGCACATCACCCAGCACATCACCCAGCATATCACCCAGCATATCACTCAGCACATCACCCAGCACATCACCCAGCATATCACCCAGCATATCACCCAGCACATCACCCAGTATATCGTCCAGCACATCTCCAAAAATCTAGCACTTTGGCCAGCGCTGTGACTAGCGCAGCGCTCAGGACATTGCCAATAGCTTTATCTAGAACTTTGCGTAGTACATCTCTCAGCGCCTGTCCTGATATATTACCTCACATATTGTTTAACACATCACTCAGCGCATTGCCGAGGTACTTGCGAACCACATCACCTAGCACATTGCCTAGCAACTTGTGTAACACATCACCCAGCACATCGACTAGCAATGTTCCCGGTAAGCGATATGTTCGTTAAATTAGTTAATAAGGCAAGCCATGCGCCTGTACGAATCGATCAAAACTTTGGCCTGTCGTAACAATATGAATACGTAGTAAACGATAAACTGAAAGACTGACAAATTATTTCGAATATAATTTGAATATTTAAATCTTGACCTTGAAGGATGCAAGGACAAATTCAGTCTTCAAGAGGGCGCCACCTTGCGGGCATCTGATGGGTTCGTACAATGGTCACGTCGCCAGAAACCTGAACCAGGGTGACCGCTCACCTCATATGTGCAAACAGGCGGCAAACACGGTGTTATGTGTTGTTGGGAAGTGATTACAAACAATAGTAACCAGGTGAAAGGTCGGGCTGTTCCTGAAGCCATTAGTCTGCATGGGATAACTCGGCGCCCTTTGTCATCGCCCACAGTGGAGAACCACGGGCCGCCACGAAAACCATCTGCTTCCATCAAAGATACCTTGTTACCCGGGGATCAGAAAAGTCTTCAACTATGAGGGACGAATGAAAACCGGAGCGGGAGAACTGCTCGGTAGGGGGCGCTGGTGAATACCAAGGGAGACGGGGATGTTGAGCCATCAAAGTCACTCGGCCGGTGCTAAACACTGAAAAGTAGCTTCGTTTCCTTCACACCCCTGCCGACATATCGCACGACCCCTGCAGGCCATGGTCAGACCAGGGGTCGGCGCCTCCACCCGCTGGTCGGCGGCCCCGTGGGACACCACTAATCATCATAGGTGACTTCACTCCACCAGCCCTCCGGGGTACGGCCTCGGGGGGTTGGAGGTGGGGGGGGCTGTGGCGGGGTGTGGGGGTACGGCCTCGGGGCAGCGGCTAAGGGCTGCGGACGGCCTGCGTTCAAGGGCGCCGTGCGGGTGGCGCCCCCACCGTCGGAGCGTCGCACCAGGCTTTGTGGTGGCTTCGGCCCCTTCTCATTCTCCGCGGGGGACCTTTTTAAAAAGCGTTTTGGTTTTGGAGACCTGCCACTATAGGCGCAATGAATGGGTGTAACACACCGCCTAAACAGACCTCAGCTACACACAACACCAACCGCAGAACAGATTGATCAGTCTCTTTTCTTTAAGCTTTATCAATCTGCCGGCAGGCCTAAAGAAATGGAATTTGCTGAAGCGCCATATTGTCAGAACTCTCAAGCGGACAGTGCTGCGGCGAGCAGTACATCAGTACCAGCCAATGTCATGTTTCCGGCAACTCTCCAGATAATCGTTCTCTAAATAATGTTTTTATTTACTGATTTAAACATCATTTATTTAACGAGGTTCCCCTGAAAGGGATTGCCATATGGCAGGGTCACCTTAAAAGACATAACAATAAATAAATCAACATAAAATAACATAAAATACATGGTTTACTTCTATTGTGACCGTTAAAGATGATAGATTTAGGTAAATAAAATTAAAGATGATAAATTTTTATACTGAGTAATTTGATCGCACAACAAGACCGTTTACTACTACTAATAATAACAATACTATGATCATAATTGCTAGACATTAAACCGACCAGAATCAAGGATAAAACACTGGACCTGAGAACATAAGAATACGTTTTTTCCGGTAAAAAATCATTAGACACGTAGTGCAATATAGTGTTCTGTTCTGTTCTAAATAATTCCCTATGTAACTTTCGAAGCAATCGTTCTCCATATAATGTTTAGGAAAACCTAATCTTTCAACTGTTATTGCGGCCAGCAATTCTCCATGTAATATTTCTCCGTGCAATGTTTCGAGAAAATCACTGAAGCTGTAATCGAGTTTTTGTTAAAAGTTTAATCGTTCTCTGATTCCGTCTCTATTTTAGGTATTTGAATCGCTGTCCCTGTGAGTGAAACACGATGGCATTGTGCTAATAACAAATGATATATAGTCATCTCTTGGTATTAGTAATAAAACTCGACTATCCCTGCTTGTAAATTGCATAATGAAAACTATATTTATTTTTCGAAAAACGTTATGTCACCGCATGCCAGCGAGGGGTCTAGTTTATTAGGTCAGGGTGCGGTGAGTGGCTTTGAGCTTCGACCCCCCACGGTCAAGCTAAAACCCTCACCAGATGATTAACTGCGTGACTTTCTTTCATCAGAATTTCAAGGTAACACCGGCGACTCCCCGCCCCCCCCCCCGTCCCCGCCACCCCCGCCCCCTCCCCCCCCCACCCCCCTCTTATGGCGTGGCACGGCTCAGACAAGCATATGTGACGCAAGTGGGTGACGGTGGGGTGCGAATGTTATTGTAATTACCCATTACGTAGGCCTCACCCCACGAGGGCGGCCTTCTAGGGGAGTTGGGGGGGGGGGGGCAGGGGGCGACCGCTAAGCGAGGCGGCAGTGACACGAGTCAACCCCCAGCTCTCCTCCCCCAGCACACCACTACCCATACCCCACCCCCCACCCACCCACCTCTCGTTCCTATACCGCCACAGTAGTCAACTGACTCTGCCACCCCTCTCCCCCACCCTCCCTCCGCCCTGCCTTCCTCATCGCTTCCCAACAATTACTTTAGTACTTAATACTCAGCCATGGACCAAACAACTCGCACACCGGAAAACACTCGACTTCATGTTCTCTTGACTTACATTCGATGCCAAAGAATATTAGCAACGGGCACATAACATAGCATAACCACAATGGTGTCAATATGAACCGATGATGACACTGTTTGGTGCCTTGGCGATGCGTGACGCGTGCGGTGAGCGCCCCCCCCCCTTTCCTCCCTCCCCACCCCCTCCCGTGCACAATAGCCACTGTGAGCAGCAAGCCTCACCCTGACCACCCTGAGAGAGGCTGCTCCTGGTGGGTGATAGTCCTGTTGCTGCCTCACCTTATTGGCCTCTGACAGTGGCAGGGACCTCCGCGTCTCTCTGACACAGTGGCAGGGACCTCCGCGTCTCTCTGACAGTGGCAGTGAACTCCGCGCCTCGCTAGACAGTGGAAGGGACCTCCGCGTCTCTCTGACAGCGGCAGTGGCCTCCGCGTTTCTCTGACAGCGGCAGGGACCTCCGCGTCTCTCTGACAGCGGCAGTGGCCTCCGCGTCTCCCTAACAGTGGCAGGGACCTACGCGTCGCTGTCGCTTCCGCGGGTTAACCCGCCCGTCCTGAGGGGTCTGAAAAGGGGGTCCAGTGTCCAGTGTCGATTCTCAATGTCGAATGTCGAATTTTTCACGACGTTCCGTGTCGCTTTTTGGCCAAATTCAGTGTCGTTTGTTTTATTCAAAAATATTTGTCGATGTCGCTTTTTAGATCCACAGTGTCGGAAATTGGGGTTCAATGTCGAATGTCGATTTTTCAAATATGCCTGTGTCGCGTGTCGTCATTTAGGCTACCCCTTCCAGACCTCTCCTAGGGTTGATCCACGCTACTCCGCTCGAAGGTGAATACATAAAACGAGTTGTGACAGTCCATTAAAGAATATTATAATTGGCTTCATTACATATTTCATATTCATTTGGCGGAAATAACGAAACGAACCACGTGCACGATGTTCATATATATGGCTTTATTTCAAACCGATCCCAGGAAGGATTTTGTATGGCAGACCAAGGTTGGTTGGTTGGTTATTCAGGACGCTTTACCCACTTTTAGTCATATCGCGTCAATGGGAGAAGGGAGGGAGAGTGGAGCCATGTCCCCGGGGGTAACCCCCTACTCTTTTGGCAGACCAAGAGTGACGTTATTACATTACAAACCGTTACGAATATGATTACATACTTATTCATTTCGTAATTTACGATTACGATTACATGATATGTGCCAGTAATCGAGGACGATTTTAATTGCTACGATTATGATCGTCACCCCGTTGTTCTCACGACATTATCTTTTGCAATGTAGTGTATTTCAGTGATAAGGACATGCATTTTACATAAGTTAACGTCCTCGGGAAACGACATTGCCAGATAACAAAGGGTCCCCTGGCTTTGCCCTCGGACTCGATCATTAACAGATAATGTTGTGCTCTGTCGACACCAACTTGTTGCAGACGGACAGCTCATTGAAGGAGTACTGATCCTGGTAGATGTTTCTTTCATCAAATATATTGCGGTTGTAGTTGCAGTTATTGTCATGTTTGTGACGAACATCTCAGAATTTCGTCATATGTCGGATATGGGTCTGATTGTAGCGTAACGCTATGACTATTGAACGCCGTCAGATATCGACATCCAAATTCACCAAGAGATGCGGAATGGCAATCGTCAGGCGAATTGCGTAGATAGGTCATGTAGGTCAGAGGTCATGGTCACAGGAACTTTTGAAAAATCGCTACTTTTGTCCCACTTATCATCCATTTACGTCATAGGATATCAAACCGATCTCAGGGAGGATTCTATGTGTCAGACATAGGATATCTAACCGATCACAGTGAGGATTCTATGTGTCAGACATAGGATATCAAACCGATCTCAGTGAGGATTCTATGTGTCAGACATAGGATATCAAAACCGATCTCAGTAAGGATTCTATGTGTCAGACATAGGATATCAAACCGATCACAGTAAGGATTCTATGTGTCAGACATAGGATATCAAACCGATCTCAGGGAGGATTCTATGTGTCAGACATAGGATATCAAACCGATCACAGTAAGGATTCTATGTGTCAGACATAGGATATCAAACCGATCTCAGGGGGGATTCTATGTGTCATAGGGTATCAAATACAGATTGTCTTTGAAAGACATAGGATGAATGTTGTGAATGGTAACAAAAGTTGAAAATGAAAAACATGAAATAAAGAAATCGAGTAATAAAAAGCAAACTAGTTTTTGATAATAAAACAGTCTATATTAGAGCACCGATAAGTACAATCAGTTTATTTTGCACTGTTACCCTTTTGCATAGATATCACACATAATAATGAACAGTCAGTTCAATGGTTTGCCCACTCCATGATCTGAGCCAGAACCCGGGCGGAGTCTGGCATGGAGTCCGCCTCACCCTCGACAGAGGCCGGCAGTGAATCCGGATCACCCCCGACAGAGTCCGACTGGGTGACCTCCGAGGCTATGGAGAGTACGGAGGCGGGGGAGCCACTGGCGCACGAGACCGGACAATGCTCCACCGACCCGTTGCTATGGCGACATTGGTGTCGCCCCCCACTGGGATCACTGGTCAAGAGGTTCCTTGGTAAGTATCCTTGCGCCTCCGCGACGTTGTCACCTTGCGAGTGTTCTGCTTTCCGGAGCCGGTTTAACTTCATATCCGGATTATTGTTCGTTTCCTTGGCCTCCTGCGTGTCGAGAATCTTCTGGAGCTGTCCGATGTATTGGATGGCGGACTTGAGGATCTGCACCTTGCTGAGCTTGCGGCTTTTGGCCGAGCAGGGCAGGTGCTGCCTCAGGCGGGAGAACGTGCTGTTAATGGTCTTGACACGTGTCCTCTCGCGCTCGTTCCGCCTGGCGATAGTTCCGCCGTGATGATGCTGCTGCTGCGACTCATGCTGCTGATGGTGGTGGAAATCACCCAGGTGATGGTGGTGACCATGGTGATGAGGGTGATGAGAAAGATGGTGATGTCCCTGTGAGGCGATAAAGTCATGTTGTTGAGAGTAGCAGGATTCCACGGTGTCTCCGATCCCGCCGTAGCCGTGAGAGGCCGTGAAGAGGGCGCCTCCTAGCGGTGTTACCATGGCGCCGGACTCCACCGACCGGTTGCCATAGCAACACTCTTGCCCGTGGGTGGCTCGGTGGTTGTTGTCCTGGGAGGCCAGCCTGGCCAGTACGGGAGCCAGAGCCAGGCTGGGAGGAGGCGTTGAAGTCTCCGCGGAGGGGGGAGAGTGCGCCAGGCAGGAGGGGTTGAGGGTGTGGGGCGCCCAGGGGGACGGGGCGCATTGGTTGTATCCCCAGCCAGCCATGGTTTCCATAGTAACGGTTGAGCTCACTCTTGCTCGTCGCAAAAGTTCAACATGGAGGTTTCCGCTCAATGTGTCAATTGTCCAGGCGATGTCCAGGCGACGTAACTCTCTGTATCGTGACGTCAGGTGAGACGTTTATACACCGGTTTTCCTGTCGGCACTTCGGTAAAATCACGACCTGGAGCGGCCACAAGTTGAGGAGCTTTGAAGCTGTGATTTTGTGTCACCGAGATATCGTTCATCCGCTGAACTGTACGCCAATGGCACGTGCCGGCCCTTTATAGGGCCTACTGGGTGGGGGTGGAGGGAGGGAGAGGTGGGGGTGGGTGGGGCAGCGGCGTGGGCTATGAGACATGAAGAAGGGGGTGTGATATGAGAGCGGGGGGTTTGTCACGTGGGGGGGCTGGCGATACCTGCCTAGGGGGCGGGGCCTGGTCGCTGACGCGTGGCGATGAGTGACAGGTGGTTGCGCGCTGGCTCATCACGCCGCTCGCATCTCACCGGCCTCCCAGCGCGCATGCGCAGTCTCGCTTTCCCGAATGTCCCCAACGGCCAGCCCCACCTTAACTGTGAAAATTGCGGAAGTTACGGCAAAACGGCCTTCGTATTCGTACAAAAATTTTCACAGCTACGATAATGCCTACCCATATGAACTGGACCCAAACAGACTTTGAATATCATAAAATATTGTAAATATGGAATATGGACCGAAATTCGTTGACAACCGGCCTTCTTCCACGAAGGGGAGGGACGGGCTGCAGGTACAGGGACATGCTATTGGAACCGACAAGGGGACAAAAGATCATATTCATGTCCTTATCAATATCGACAACATTACAATATGCACCAATCAAAGTATTATCCTCGATCTATGATATGAGATCCTTCCAGCAATCACCGTGGATCCCATGTATGTAACTGGACAAGGTGAACTTCGCATGTGTTATTTATGTCTCTCTTACACGTAACCTACCCATAAGTTCGAACGGCTGGGGCCAAATATCTCGCCTGACTCTATGCTAACGTGCTAGTCTAGGGTGAAGTATATGGCGCTGGCCGTTTTGAACTTACACGAACACTGGACAAATCCTTCTCTCCTCAACCTTGCCCCTTCCTGTCGCACAGCCCCACCCCACCTGGCCCTCTCACCACCCCACAGCCCCACCTCACCTTGCCCCCTTACCGCCCTACTGCCCCACCTCACCTTGCCCTCTCCCCGCCCTACTGCCCCACCTCACCTTGCTCTTTCCCCGCCCTACTGCCCCACCTCACCTTGCTCTTTCCCCGCCCCACTGCCCAACCTCACCTTGCCCTCTCCCCGCCCTACTGCCCCACCTCACCTTGCTCATTCCCCGCCCCACTGCAAAACCTCACCTTGCCCTCTCCCCGCCCTACTGCCCCACCTCACCTTGCTCTTTCCCCGCCCTACTGCCCCACCTCACCTTGCTCTCTCCCCGCCCCACTGCCCCACCTCACCTTGTTCTTTCCCCGCCCTACTGCCCAACCTCACCTTGCCCTCTCCTCGCCCTACTGCCCCACCTCACCTTGCTCTCTCCCCGCCCCACTGCCCCACCTCATCTTGCTCTTTCCCCGCCCTACTGCCCAACCTCACCTTGCCCTTTCTCCGCCCTACTACCCCACCTCACCTTGCCCTCTCCGCGCCCTACTGCCCCACCTCACCTTGCTCTCTCCGCACCCTACTGCCCCACCTCGCCTTGCCCTCTCCCGGCCCTACTGCCCCACCTCACCTTGCTCTCTCCCCGCCCCACTGCCCCAACTCACCTTGCCCTCTCCCCGCCCTAACGCCCCACCTCACCTCGCCCCGCCCCACTGCCCCACCCCACCTTGCCCTCTCCCCACCCTACTGCCCCACCTCACCTTGCCCTCTCCCCGCCCTACAGCCCCACCACACCTTGCTTCCTCGCAACACTGCCCCACCTTACCTTGCTCCCTCTCCGCCCTACTGCCCCACCTCACCTGGCCCTCTCCCCGCCCTACTGCCCCACCTCACCTTGCCCTCTCCCCGCCCTACAGCCCCACCACACCTTGCTCCCTCCCCGCCCTACTGCCCCACCTCACCTGGCACTCTCCCCGCCCTACTGCCCCACCTTACCTTGCCCCCTCCCCGCCCTACAGCCCCACCTCACCTTGCTCTCTCCCCGCCCTACTGCCCCACCTCACCTCGCCCTCTCCCCGCCCTACTGCCCCACCTTACCTTGCCCCCTCCCCGCCCTACTGCCCACCTCACCTTGCTCTCTCCCGGCCCTACTGCCCCACCTCACCTTGCCCTCTCCCCGCCCTACAGCCCCACCTCACCTTGCCCTCTCCCCGCCCTACAGCCCCACCTCACCTTGCCCTCTCCCCGCCCTACTGCCCCACCTCACCTTGCCCTCTCCCCGCCCTACAGCCCCACCTCACCTTGCCCTCTCCGCGCCCTACTGCCCCACCTCACCTTGCCCCCTCCCCGCCCTACTGCCCACCTCACCTTGCTCTCTCCCGGCCCTACTGCCCCACCTCACCTTGCCCTCTCCCCGCCCTACTGCCCCACCTCACTTTGCTCTCTCCCTGCCCCACTGCCCGACCTCACCTTGCTCTCTCCCGGCCCTATTGCCCCTTGGTGTATGGCTTGTCCCGGAGTCCATGGCTGGTGTCATAATGTATCACGCAGTCATAACGCCCCCATCTATATCTGTTGGTGACACACCTGGGGTGAGTTGCGGACCGCGATCGACCGCCCCAGCGAGATCAGTCCCGCATCATAATATTGAACTCTGGACGACGATTCTTCTGAAATACGTGGGGATAACCCGTAAATATCGATGCATAATAATTATCCTTTATTTATCAATATTTTAGACCATTTAGAGTGTGCTGCTATTTCCAAATTACCTTTAATTATTTAGTAAATATTCCACCAACAAATGTTGGTACAATAACCATCACGTCGGTAGGTGCCATTAACGGGGGAGGGGAGGGGAGCAAAGGGGGGGGGGGGAGGGTCGTGTTCCCAGATCACGAAGAATGCATTTCTAAATTCCCAGGTCACGATAAATAACAAACAGAACTCCCCGCATGCAATGGAAGGGCGGATACACGATACTAAATTGACAATTTTCCGATTCACGGTTATTTAATATTAAAATTCCCAGTTCACGATTAATGGTAATCCTTGATCACGGCTTGATCACGGCTGTCGGCTGTCGGCTGTCGGCTAATACCGAATGCAGATGGAAACCCGCCAGCGATCCCGCCTGTGTCAGTCCCCATCATCTCAAGAGGACATCCTAATAAGCGTGAGTATTCGGCCTTAAGGTTATATATATATATGTGACATGGAAAGCAAAACAGAGCTTCCTATTCCGTATTTCCTGAGACTGGAACGCCAAAGGTTACAGCGACATAAAATCGATTGGCTGACAAAGGAAGAAAGTAAAAGCTGGACAGTTTGTAAGCTTACTGAAATCCTTGAGATTACGTCCTCTTTTTACTCTGATCTATTATCAGAGTAGAGACCCGATCAGTACTGAAAACGAGAAATACGTGATTAAAACTGAATTATATAGTCATATATTAACGAGCCAGCCGTATCCGGTTGTGAAAGGTGCGTTGCTGTCGTCAAAAACCTGAAGATTATTAAATATGTGAAGGTCAATGCCTTAAAGCGGGTGTCCAACCTAATCTGCATCGAAAGTTTACATCTTAAAATTAATTTAGCGCGTGTTAACGCTTCGTTTCCGGAGACTTGTAAGGAGAAAAAAATTAAGCCAACCCGTCCCCATTTAATGTCGAGCAGCGCGCCATTTTTCCGGAGCAAGTGACGTATATTGTGACCACGTGGCACCGCCTTACGTTAGAACTTAAAGGTATCCCGCGGAGGGAACTCTTCACAATGGAGGTACCCGATGGAGGTCGCGATTCATGGATGAATTGCGGCAGCAGACCACGATCTTAGTGTTTTTATAGAAAAATAGCATCCAAACATATTAATATATCTTAATTATTATATATTAATATATATAAAAAAAGCCATGATGGGAGTTAGAATCCCAACTATCTATATTTGCGATAATCACGCGCTCTTGTTTTGCAATTCTCCCCTCCTGATTGGTCAATCGCGAACACACCTCCAAAAAGGCGAAATAGTGGCTGGCGGTCACTTCTAAATTTTAGGCACGAAAAATTCTGTAATTCGGGGGATAGATACTTAGCTATTATATGAACCGGTAAAGCAGCGTTAGAGACCAGGATAGCGGTTTCCTTTAAAGAATCTTTCAAATGAAGACATTGTCAACATCTTTAGTCCTTTCTCGTATTCTAAAGTGCGAGATAAGGACGTCAACGTTAATTCATTATTGCCATTCACACTTGGTGCGGCCGAAATCTTCGCTAAAATTTGAGTGAGCGCTCAAAAATTTACAGACAGGCTGCAGGGGCCAGTTTCACGAAACCTTCGTACCGTACGTTACACGTAGCCCATATACGAAGGTTCGTACGAGAACTGTACGTGCGTTTCACGAAGCCTTCGTACCTCCTTCCTATTTAAGTAAGGTAAGCAATATGTCGAAATTGACAACTTTAGCTCCGATTTAACTACTTTAACAACGGGAGTTCCCTAAGGTTCAATCCTTGGTCCCCTCCTTTTCATCATTCACACGAACGACATCGCATCAGCTAGTGATCTGTGTCATGTTATATTATATGCAGATATAAGATACTTCGAGCCTGGTAAAAACACATCTATCCGAATCTTACGGTACGTCATTAAATGACGAACATAAATAATATAAGCTACTGGTTAAATGCAAGTAAACTGTCGTTAAAATTTCGTAAGGGTAAATTTATGGTCTTTTACGTGCCTGGCAAGATACTTCAATTGCCAAATCTTGTAATTAATAATTAATATGTTGAATGCGTAGATGAATTTATCAGGTTGGGTTTACAAGTTACAAATAATATGAAATGGTATAATCATGTTGCTACAATTTCCACTAAAAATAGACTCAGACATTCTGGGGCAACATATGCGCTCTTAACGACATATAACGTGAATTCTACCGCATCTAAATTATGGTATACTGGGCTGGGGATACTGTGGACAGCGAATTTCAGAAAAACAGTCAGAATAATATGTTAAAGTAAATGCAACCTTTGCAACAAAACCAAAAATACTACAGTTAGATGATATTTACCTTTTGCCCCCTGCGCACCCATCCATCCATTGTTGGCCCTTAACTTTCTTTCATTTCATTGGACTGAATCCACCGTTCTTTTATGACACATGTTATTAATTATTGTAAACGTAGCGTCCTGTTTCCATTACTTAACCATGCTATAATACTTTGCTTACAACAGATCCAGGAAGTTCTGATGCTAGCGGGTCCCTTGTGCTGAGTCAGAGTCCCCTGTGTCAAGGTCCTAGTATATTCTCTCTCTTTTCACGTGCACATAAGTGACAAATAAGTGATCTTGAATCTTCAACACTGATAAAGCATGTTATGATGAAAATAGTTGATTGGAAATAATATCAGATAAAACACAATCATGACATATTGGATCTCTTATGTACATATATAGAAGAGAAAGTAGGGTAGGCATTAGTATTTTGACACTTCCAAAAGGCATTCGAGGCCCTAGAGCGAACTTGGGTCATAGAGAAAAACAAACCGGCGTCCGTTCCCACCGAGATTCTGATTGGCCTATATCATGGCCTTGAACCCAGCGAAGGTCACTAAAAGATAAATATAATCACACCCCATCCGAACAGACATACCTGTACAGCATCACAGTTTACACATGTAACCTAGTTACTAATAATTACATAATTAGGCTTACATGATTTACAAATGGCGCTCATATGCCAGGCTCCCCCAAAAAAAACACCCCAGTCCTCATTTATGCTATTTTGAACAAAAAAATTTCAGCGATTTCGTGGAATAAAAAACCCGTAATCTGTTATAGAAACACATGATTACGTTTTCAGCGATTTCGTAGAATAAAAGCCGTAATCTGTTGTAGAAACACATGATTACGTGTTCAGCGATGTCGTGGAATAAAAGCCGTAATCTGTTATAGAAACACATGATTACGTGTTCAGCGATTTCGTGGAATAAAAGCCGTAATCTGTTGTAGAAACACATGATTACGTGTTCAGCTTCGATCAAGAAATTTTAAACGTTCAACTTGAAGTAACGTGGCACCAACACCTTAAACACGTCCTTCAACATTACGTACGGGTCTGGACTTTCATTCGGGCAAGAAATTGTACTGACTCTTTATCCGTTCACTCCTCATGCATTTCCGTTTCCAGTTACCCGTGACATATAATAGGACTGCTGGGGCAGACCGGATCGATGTCAACACCAAGACCTGGTGAATATTGCATGTGGCGCCGGGCTTAATCACTCAGGGCGGTCACGCTAGCCAACTGGGGGAGACCATCCCCCCCAGCGGCAAGCCTGACTCCGCTAACCACAGCCACACAGCGCCTTACACTCACAGCGACACAGTACCAACGCCCAGCCAACCCACTGCTGCTGGCTAACCATGGCACCAACCAATTCATGCTACCTCTGATCCTTCGTTCTTTCCCGGACCCTCAATCATTCCACCCCTGACCTTCACTCATTCCACCCCTGACCCTCACTCGTTCCCTCCCTGACCCTCAATCATTCCACCCCTGACCTTCACTCATTCCACCCCTAACTCTCACTCGTCCCCTCCCTGACCCTCAATCATTCCACCCCCGACCCTCAATCATTCCACCCCCAACATCTCACTCCTAAACCCCCAACATCTCACTTATTCCCTCCCTGACCCGAACTCCTCCTCCCCCCCCCCACATGTCACTCATTCCCTCCCTGACCCTCACCCCTCCTTCCCCCCAACATGTCACTCATTCCCTCCCTGACCCTCACCCCCCCCCATGTCACTCATTCCCTCCCTGACCCTCACTCCTCCTCCCCCCCCACATGTCACTCATTCCCTCCCTGACCCTCACTCCTCGCCCCCATAATTTCACTCATCCCCTCCCTGACCCTCACTCCTGCCCCCGCCCCCAACATCTTACTCATTCCCTCCCTGACCCTCACTCCTCGCCCCCCCCCCCCCACATGTCACTCATTCCCTCTCTGACCCTCACTCCTCCTCCCCTAACATTTCACTTATTCCCTCCCTGACCCTCACTCCTCCCTCCCCCCCCCCCAACATATCACTCATTCCCTCCCTGACCCTCACTCCTCCGTCCCCAACCTCTCACTTATTGCCTCCCTGACCCTCACTCCCCCTCCCCCCCCCAACATGTCACTCATTCCCTCCCTGACCCTCACTCCTCCGCCCCCAACCTCTCACTTATTTCCTCCCTGACCCTCACTCCTCCGCCCCCAACCGCTCACTTATTCCCTCCCTGACCCTCACTCCTCCGCCCCCAACCTCTCACTTATTCCCTCTCTGACCCTCACTCCTCCGCCCCCAACCTCTCACTTATTTCCTCCCTGACCCTCACTCCTCCGCTCACAACATCTCACTTATTCACTCTCTGACCCTCACTCCTCCGCCCCCAACATCTCACTTATTCCCTCCCTGACCCTCACTCCTCCGCCCCCAACCTCTCACTTATTCCCTCCCTGACCCTCACTCCTCCGCCTCCAACCTCTCACTTATTCCCTCCCTGACCCTCACTCCTCCGCCCCCAACCTCTCACTTATTCCCTCCCTGACCCTCACTCCTCCGCCTCCAACCTCTCACTTATTCCCTCCCTGACCCTCACTCCTCCGCCTCCAACCTCTCACTTATTCCCTCCCTGACCCTCACTCCTCCGCCCCCAACCTCTCACTTATTCCCTCCCTGACCCTCACTCCTCCGCCTCCAACCTCTCACTTATTCCCTCCCTGACCCTCACTCCTCCGCCCCCAACCTCTCACTTATTCCCTCCCTGACCCTCACTTCTCCGCCCCCCCCCCCTCCAACATGTCACTCATTCCCTCCCTGACTTTCACTCCTCCGCCCCTCCCCCCCAACATGTCACTCAGTCCCTCCCAGACCCTCACTTCTCCGCCCCCAACATCTCACTTATTCCCTCCCTGACCCTCACTCCTCCGCCCCCAACATCTCACTTATTCCCTCCTTGACCCTCACTCCTCCGCCCCCAACATCTCACTTATTCCTTCCCTGACCCTCACTCCTCCGCCCCCAACCTCTCACTTATTCCCTCCCTGACCCTCACTCCTCCGCCCCCAACATCTCACTTATTCCTTCCCTGACCCTCACTCCTCCGCCCCCCCCCCCCAACATGTCACTCATTCCCTCCCTGACCCTCACTCCTTCGCCCCCAACCTCTCACTTATTCCCTCCCTGACCCTCACTCCTCCGCCCCCAACCTCTCACCTATTCCCTCCATGACCCTCACTCCTCCGTCCCCAACATCTCACTTATTCCCTCCCTGACCCTCACTCCTCCGCCCCCAACATCTCACTTATTCCCTCTCTGACCCTCACTCCGCCCCCAACCTCTCACTTATTCCCTCCCTGACCCTCACTCCTCCGCCCCAACCTCTCACTTATTCCCTCCCTGACCCTCACTCCTCCGCCCCCAACCTCTCACTTATTCCCTCCCTGACCCTCACTCCTCCGCCCCCAACCTCTCACTTATTCCCTCCCCGATCCTCACTTTTTCGCCCCTAACATCTCACTTATTCCCTCCCTGACCCTCACTCCCCCCCCCCCCCCCGCCAACATGTCACTTATTCCCTCCCTGACCCTCACTCCTCCGCCCCCAACCTCTCACTTATTCCCTCCCTGACCCTCACTCCTCCGCCCCCAACCTCTCACCTATTCCCTCCATGACCCTCACTCCTCCGCCCCCAACCTCTCACTTATTCCCTCCCTGACCCTCACTCCTCCGCCCCCAACCTCTCACTTATTCCCTCCCTGACCCTCACTCCACCACCCCCAACATGTCACTCATTCCCTTCCTGGCCCTCATTTCTCCGCCCCTACCACCTGGCCTATTAACTTAATAACCCTCACCCCCCTGCCCTTCCCATCTCGCTCATTCCCCCCCTGACCCTCACTCCTTCCCCCGATCGCTAGCGTGGCACTGCACCCCTCCCCCCCCCCCACACCCCCCCTTCTCCCCTGCCGCCCACTCCCTTGCCTCTACCTTGGCTCACGACCAGCTGGTGCGCTAGTGCCACTCTCCCTGCAGCCCCCTGATCACGCTATCACCGCACACACAGCCAGGTAAGCTGGGCCCCAATGCCCGCGCCATTACCGCCCCCCCCCCACCCCGCCCCTCCCCCCGGGGGCGGTACGTAACGGCCATCCCTGTGGCGTCGCCGCCATGGAGACCTAGCTGGCGTAACACAATCCGAAAGTATTTAATTGCTTAGCAAGTTAAATTTGTTTCGCTGCCGTCAGTCTGCTCGCTGGAGTCTCTTGTCAACCTGGCCGATAACCTCGGGCAATACTAAAACCGCGGCAAGGACAGACACTGCGAACACTGGTGGACACAACGCACGGCGGTCACGTGGGATCTGATGGATCGGAACAGCTAATACCGGATACAACGTGAGCTTCATTTGTCCGTATTAACACCGGCTCTTCTCATGATAACTACACGCCAGGTATGTTGTTACTGCCCTAGTCCACGCTTTCTATATCGGTCCACGCTTACTGCCACAGTCCACGCTCACTGCCACAGTCCACGCTTACTGCCACAGTCCACGCTTACTGCCACAGTCCACGCTTACTGCCACAGTCCATGCTTACTGCCACAGTCCACGCTTAATGCCACAGTCCACGCTTAATGCCACAGTCCACGCTTACTGCCACAGTCCATGCTTACTGCCACAGTCCACGCTTACTGCCACAGTCCATGCTTACTGCCACAGTCCACGCTTAATGCCACCGTCCATGCTTACTGCCACAGTCCACGCTTACTGCCACAGTCCATGCTTACTGCCACAGTCCACGCTTAATGCCACCGTCCATGCTTACTGCTACCGTCCATGCTTACTGCCACAGTCCACGCTTACTGCCACAGTCCATGCTTACTGCCACAGTCCACGCTCACTGCCACAGTCCACGCTTACTGCCACAGTCCACGCTTACTGCCACAGTCCACGCTTACTGCCACAGTCCATGCTTACTGCCACAGTCCACGCTTACTGCCACAGTCCATGCTTACTGCCACAGTCCACGCTCACTGCCACAGTCCACGCTTAATGCCACCGTCCATGCTTACTGCCACAGTCCACGCTTACTGCCACAGTCCATGCTTACTGCCACAGTCCATGCTTAATGCCACCGTCCATGCTTACTGCCACAGTCCACGCTTACTGCCACAGTCCATGCTTACTGCCACAGTCCACGCTCACTGCCACAGTCCATGCTTACTGCCACAGTCCACGCTTAATGCCACCGTCCATGCTTACTGCCACAGTCCACGCTTACTGCCACAGTCCATGCTTACTGCCACAGTCCACGCTTAATGCCACCGTCCATGCTTACTGCCACAGTCCACGCTTACTGCCACAGTCCATGCTTACTGCCACAGTCCACGCTTAATGCCACCGTCCATGCTTACTGCTACCGTCCATGCTTACTGCCACAGTCCACGCTTACTGCCACAGTCCATGCTTACTACCACAGTCCACGCTCACTGCCACAGTCCACGCTTACTGCCACAGTCCATGCTTACTGCCACAGTCCAGGCTCACTGCCACAGTCCACGCTTACTGCCACAGTCCACGCTTACTGCCACAGTCCACACTTACTGCCACAGTCCATGCTTAATGCCACCGTCCATGCTTACTGCCACAGTCCACGCTTACTGCCACAGTCCATGCTTACTGCCACAGTCCACGCTCACTGCCACAGTCCATGCTTACTGCCACAGTCCACGCTTAATGCCACCGTCCATGCTTACTGCCACAGTCCACGCTTACTGCCACAGTCCATGCTTACTGCCACAGTCCACGCTCACTGCCACAGTCCATGCTTACTGCCACAGTCCACGCTTAATGCCACAGTCCATGCTTACTGCCACAGTCCACGCTTAATGCCACCGTCCATGCTTACTGCCACAGTCCACGCTTACTGCCACAGTCCATGCTTACTGCCACAGTCCACGCTTAATGCCACCGTCCATGCTTACTGCCACAGTCCACGCTTACTGCCACAGTCCATGCTTACTGCCACAGTCCACGCTTAATGCCACCGTCCATGCTTACTGCTACCGTCCATGCTTACTGCCACAGTCCACGCTTACTGCCACAGTCCATGCTTACTGCCACAGTCCACGCTTACTGCCACAGTCCACGCTTACTGCCACAGTCCACGCTTACTGCCACAGTCCACGCTCACTGCCACAGTCCACGCTTACTGCCACAGTCCACGCTTACTGCCACAGTCCACGCTTACTGCCACAGTCCATGCTTACTGCCACAGTCCACGCTTACTGCCACAGTCCATGCTTACTGCCACAGTCCACGCTTACTGCCACAGTCCACGCTTAATGCCACCGTCCATGCTTACTGCCACAGTCCACGCTTACTGCCACAGTCCATGCTTACTGCCACAGTCCATGCTTAATGCCACCGTCCATGCTTACTGCCACAGTCCACGCTTACTGCCACAGTCCATGCTTACTGCCACAGTCCACGCTTAATGCCACCGTCCATGCTTACTGCCACAGTCCACGCTCACTGCCACAGTCCACGCTTACTGCCACAGTCCATGCTTACTGCCACAGTCCACGCTTAATGCCACCGTCCATGCTTACTGCCACAGTCCACGCTTAATGCCACCGTCCATGCTTACTGCCTCAGTCCACACTTACTGCCCCAGTCCGCACTTGTTGCCACAGTCCACGCTTAACCCCCCCCCCCCAGTCCACACTTACTGCCCCAGTCAACGCTTACTACCCCAGTCCACGCTTTCTATATCAGTCCACGCTTACTGCCCCAGTCCACGCTTACTGCCCTAGTCCACGCTTACTGATCCAGTCCAAGATTACTGCCCAGTCCACGCTTACTGCCCCAGTCCACATTTACTGCACCAGTCCATGCTTACTGCCCCAGTCCACACTTATTGCCCCAGTCCACACTTACTGCCCCAGTCCACGCTTACTGCCCTAGCCCACGCTTACAGCCCTAGACCACGCTTACTGCCCCAGTCCAAGCTTACTGCCCCAGTCTACACTTACTGCCCCAGTCTACACTTACTGCACCATTCCACGATTACCGCCCCAGTCCACACTTACTGCCGCAGTCCACGCTTACTGCCACAGTCTACGCTTACTGCCCCAGTCTACACTTACTGCCCCAGTCCAAGCTTACTGCCCCAGTCCACGCTTACTGCCCCAGTCCACGCTTAATGCCCCAGTCTACACTTACTGCCCCAGTCTACACTTACTGCCCCAGTCAACGCTTACTGCCCCAGTCCATGCTTACTGCCACAGTCCACGCTTACTGCCACAGTCCATGCTTACTGCCACAGTCCACGCTTAATGCCACCGTCCATGCTTACTGCCACAGTCCACGCTCACTGCCACAGTCCACTCTTACTGCCACAGTCCATGCTTACTGCCACAGTCCACGCTTAATGCCACCGTCCACATCACTGCACCAGTCCACACTTACTGCCCCAGTCTACCATACTGCCCCAATATATACTTACTGCCACAGTCCACGCTTACTGCCTCAGTCCACACTTACTGCCCCAGTCCGCACTTGTTGCCACAGTCCACGCTTAACCCCCCCCCAGTTCACACTTACTGCCCCAGTCAACGCTTACTACCCCAGTCCACGCTTTCTATATCAGTCCACGCTTACTGCCCCAGTCCACGCTTACTGCCCTAGTCCACGCTTACTGATCCAGTCCAAGATTACTGCCCAGTCCACGCTTACTGCCCCAGTCCGCACTTGCTGTTCCAGTCCACACTTACTGCCCCAGTCCACGCTTAATGCCCCAGTCTACACTTACTGCCCCAGTCAACGCTTACTGCCCCAGTCCATGCTTACTGCCACAGTCCACGCTTACTGCCACAGTCCATGCTTACTGCCACAGTCCACGCTTAATGCCACCGTCCATGCTTACTGCCACAGTCCACGCTCACTGCCACAGTCCACTCTTACTGCCACAGTCCATGCTTACTGCCACAGTCCACGCTTAATGCCACCGTCCACATCACTGCACCAGTCCACACTTACTGCCCCAGTCTACCATACTGCCCCAATATATACTTACTGCCACAGTCCACGCTTACTGCCTCAGTCCACACTTACTGCCCCAGTCCGCACTTGTTGCCACAGTCCACGCTTAACCCCCCCCCAGTTCACACTTACTGCCCCAGTCAACGCTTACTACCCCAGTCCACGCTTTCTATATCAGTCCACGCTTACTGCCCCAGTCCACGCTTACTGCCCTAGTCCACGCTTACTGATCCAGTCCAAGATTACTGCCCAGTCCACGCTTACTGCCCCAGTCCACATTTACTGCACCAGTCCATGCTTACTGCCCCAGTCCACACTTATTGCCCCAGTCCACACTTACTGCCCCAGTTCACGCTTACTGCCCTAGCCCACGCTTACAGCCCTAGACCACGCTTACTGCCCCAGTCCAAGCTTACTGCCCCAGTTTACACTTACTGCCCCAGTCTACACTTACTGCACCATTCCACGATTACCGCCCCAGTCCACACTTACTGCCGCAGTCCACGCTTACTGCCACAGTCTACGCTTACTGCCCCAGTCCACACTTGCTGTTCCAGTCCACACTTACTGCCCCAGTCCACGCTTAATGCCCCAGTCTACACTTACTGCCACAGTCTACGCTTACTGCCCCAGTCCAAGCTTACTGCCCCAGTCCACGCTTACTGCCCCAGTCCACGCTTACGGCCCCAGTCCACGCTTACTGCCCCAGTCCACGCTTACTGCCCCAGTCAACGCTTACTGCCCCAGTCCAAGCTTACTGCCCCAGTCCACGCTTAATGCCCCAGTCTACACTTACTGCCCCAGTCAACGCTTACTGCCCCAGTCCAAGCTTACTGCCCCAGTCCACGCTTACTGCCCCAGTCCACACTTACGGCCCCAGTCCACGCTTACTGCCCCAGTCCACACTTGCTGTCACAGTCCACGCTTACCCCCCCGCCCCAGTCCACACTTACTGCCCCAGTCAAGGCTTACTGCCCCAGTCCAAGCTTACTGCCCCAGTCCACGCTTACTGCCCCAGTCCACACTTACTGCCCCAGTCAACGCTTACTGTCCCAGTCCACGCTTACTGCCTCAGTCCACGCTTACTGCCCCAGTCCACGCTTACTCCCCCAGTCCACACTTGCTGCCACAGTCCACGCTTACTGCCCCAGTCCACACTTGCTGCCACAGTCCACGCTTACCCCCCCCCCCCCCCGCCCCCCGCCCCAGTCCACACTTACTGCCCCAGTCCACGCTTACTGCCCCAGTCGAAGTTTACGGCCCCAGGCCACACTTACTGCCCCAGTCCAAGCTTACTGTCCCATTCCACGCGTACTGCCCCAGTGCAAGCTTACTGCCCCAGTCCACACTTACTGTCCCAGTCCACACTTTCTGTCCCAGCCCACGCCTACTGCCCCATTCTACGCGTACTGCCCCAGTCCAAGCTTACTGCCCCAGTCCACGCTTACTGCCCCAGTCCACACTTACTGTCCCAGTCCAAGATTACCGCCCCAGTCCACGCTTACTGCCCCAGTCCACCCTTACTGCCCCAGTTAACGTGGGAGGTATATGACAAGGGCCCTTTGTACACCGGTGAATACACCAGACGGGTGTTATATATACGGGTGAGTTATTATGGGAGGTGCCATGGCTAATTTGTCTGTCGAGACGTCGTTGGGTGCATTCTACTCTCGTCAAAAGTCTGCACACATCGCCGGCGTGCTGACCCAGTCAATGTGAGCGAGCAGTCAACACACTGCATGCATAACACACAAGTGGGAGGAACAGGACATCCCCATTGTATGTATGGCATGGTTAATGTCCGGTCAGCCCGCCCGCTCCAAGCCCCTTTCAACCGTCATTAATGCGCGACTGATACATAATTGAAACACAAAGTGTATCCCATGGTATGTTAGCGCAAATTGATGAGAACTTGATCACTTGATCGCATATTGCACGCTGAATATCGAAGGTGAGCTATTACTGATTCATTAGTAAAAACTAACCCAAGCTTGTTAACCTTTCATTCGAGGATTTAAATATAGCAGAACTCTTTCTGTTCACCAAAGGAACGAGAGAATGTACATTCCACATCCTACGTCAATGTTTGTTCACTCCATACGTTTATTGCCATATATGTTTGTCGGCAATGATGACAATAGATGATCGTGGTCCTCAGCTTTGACTGGTTGAAGCACGCGTACTTTCCTGGCGTGAGGGACCCCCCCATCACGTGACCCCATCACGTGACCCCATATTAATGAGTGCTCCAGTGGCCGGTCGGGTGTTTGGTGATTGTCACGCGCCACCCCCACACGGCGTGGTGGGTCTGACCCCTCATGCTAATGCGGTGATAGGGGCTGACGCCATCTAGACACTCTGTTCACAGTGGTGTGGTCTCATCCTGGGCTCTGTGAGCATCCAGCCACCACCATACTCCAACACGCCCCCCCCCCCCCCACCGCTGGGCCCTTGTCTCTACCCCAACACAGCACTCCCAGGCTCAGCGCCTCACCCACACAGCACCCCCAGGCTGAGCGCCTCACCCACACAGCACACCCAGGCTGAGCACCTCACCCACACAGCACCCCCAGGCTGAGCGCCTCACCCACACAGCACCCCCAGGCTGAGCGCCTCACCCACACAGCACACCCAGGCTGAGCGCCTCACCCACACAGCACCCCCAGGCTGAGCGCCTCACCCACGCAGCACCCCCAGGCTGAGCGCCTCACCCACACAGCACCCCCAGGCTGAGCGCCTTACCCACGCAGCACCCCCAGGCTGAGCGCCTCACCCACACAGCACCCCCAGGCTGAGCGCCTCATCCACACAGCACCCCCAGGCTGAGCGCCTTACCCACACAGCATTCCCAGGCTAAGCGCTTCACCCACACAGCACCCCCAGGCTGAGCGCCTCACCCACCCAGCACCCAACACCTTCAGGCTAACACTGACTATGTCCACAGACCGCCCGCCATTTTGACACTGGCTATGTCCATAGACCGCCCGCCATTTTGACACTGGCTATGTCCATAGACCGCCCGCCATTTTGACACTGGCTATGTCCATAGACCGCCCGCCATTTTGACACTGGCTATGTCCATAGACCGCCCGCCATTTTGACACTGGCTATGTCCATAGACCGCCCGCCATTTTGCCACTGGCTATGTCCATAGACCGCCCGCCATTTTGACACTGGCTATGTCCATAGGCCGCCCGCCATTTTGACACTGGCTATGTCCATAGACCGCCCACCATTTTGACACTGGCTATGTCCATAGACCGCCCGCCATTTTGACACTGGCTATGTCCATAGACCGCCCGCCATTTTGACACTGGCTATGTCCATAGACCGCCCGCCATTTTGACACTGGCTATGTCCATAGACCGCCCGCCAATTTGACACTGGCTATGTCCATAGACCGCCCGCCATTTTGACACTGGCTATGTCCATAGACCGCCCGCCATTTTGACACTGGCTATGTCCATAGACCGCCCGCCATGTTGACACTGGCTATGTCCGTAGACCGCCCACCATTTTGACACTGGCTATGTCCATAGACCGCCCGCCATGTTGACACTGGCTATGTCCATAGACCGCCCGCCATTTTGACACTGGCTATGTCCATAGACCGCCAGCCAATCTAACACTGGCTATGACCATAGACCGCCCGCCAATCTAACACTGCCTATGACCATAGACCGCCCGCCAATCTAACACTGGCTATGACCATAGACCGCCCGCCAATCTAACACTGGCTATGACCATAGACCGCCCGCCAATCTAACACTGCCTGTGACCATAGACCGCCCGCCAATCTAACACTGCCTATGACCATAGACCGCCCGCCAATCTAACACTGGGTATGACCATAGACCGCCCGCCAATCTAACACTGCCTATGACCATAGACCGCCCGCCAATCTAGCAATGCCTATGACCATAGACCGCCCGCCAATCTAACACTGCCTATGACCATAGACCGCCCGCCAATCTAACACTGCCTATGACCATAGACCGCCCGCCAATCTAACACTGGGTATGACCATAGACCGCCCGCCAATCTAACACTGGCTATGACCATTGACCGCCCGCCAATCTAACATTGGCTACGATTATAGACCGCCCGCCAATCTAACACTGGCTACGACCATAGATTGGCACTCTGCTATATCGCGTCCAATTAAACACCCAGGGACAAGCCCGACATACTGTATCGCGAATTAATACTTAATGAACGTCTGTTTCCGAATCAATACGTAATTAAATAATTGACGTCTGTCCACGAATAACTACGTGATGTACCTCTATTCCCAAATCATTACATAATGGACGTCCCGTCCCGAATTATTGCATAATGGACGTCTAGTCTCGAATCATTACATAATGGACGTCTATTCTCGAATCATTACATAATGGACGTCTATTCGTCTATTTCGGATTGTTAGGCAGGGGGACACATTGTATCTCTTGGTTTTATTATCGGATTCCCTTCGTGACGAAATTTATTTTTTCAGATACCCTTTAATGGAAATCATTAAGCGGGGGCCGGGCCAGCGGTGGACGTCTCGTGATGTCTCGTGACGTCTCGTGACGTCTCGTGACACCAGTTCAAGGCATGACGTTGCGGGGTGCGCTGGAGCCGTCGGGAACGAGAGCCCTCCCCAACAAGGTGACTGAAGTGCCCAAGGATGTCATCAAACACTTCCCTCACTCCAAGAGAGTGGGAAACTACCTGTTGGGGCGAACCCTTGGGGAGGGCTCCTTTGCCAAGGTCAAGGAAGCCCTGCACGTCTTGACCGGGGAAACGGTAAGTTGAATGTACAATGATTACAATGATTATAAATACTATCCAGATGTAGCATTTCTGGTCCCAAGTCCGAATGAACGCCGCAAAGTTCGCACCCCGCATTGACGGGATTGGATCCAGCGATCTTTGGCACCCCGCACTGACGGGATTGGATCCAGGGATCCTTGGCATTCAGGGCAAACACCAAACGCTTCAGGCCAAAGGGAACTTCCCATTTGGCCCGAGGTTCTTGGTGTCTTTTTATCCACAGGATAATCGCACAGATAACGTTAAATAGGTTAACATAGTCCTATGATGTCATAGCGGTTAACAGTGGCATCACGTCGTATCTGTTAACATAGTGGCATCACGTCGTATCTGTGAACATAGTGGCATCACGTCGTATCTGTTAACATAGTGGCATCACGTCGTATCTGTGAACATAGTGGCATCACGTCGTATCTGTGAACATAGTGGCATCACGTCGTATCTGTTAACATAGTGGCATCACGTCGTATCTGTTAACATAGTGGCATCACGTCGTAACTGTTAACATAGTGGTATAACGCCAAATGAGCTTAGTGTTATGACTTCATAGTGGTTAATAGTTAGCGCAAGCGAGCTCTTAAGTTAACATGCATGCATATTCAAAGACCATTTCAAGCATAGGCTTTGGACTTTCATTTCGCGTAACAACCCCCATGAGACGTTTTCGGATTCGGAGTAAATATCAGCCGTACATAAATATATTCAAGCAAAGAGAGGTCGAAGCTTATTATGTCATGTCTTTAATAATTAAATCAGCTGCCCCACAAAATTAACAAATAATTTTTTCAATGTTAACACTGGATGTATGCTTAATATTAAAGTTAATTTATAAGCGACGGGCTAAATGTCTGTTGCCAAGCAGAGCGCCCTTGGTGATCGCACATCGGCTGCTGTCATGCGGAGTAGGTGTGACGTCAAAATGTTATAAACATGACGTCACAATGGGAGTTCTTAAGGAACCGAATGATATGCCACAAGCACATGCCTGGTATACGTCATCCCGCCAAATATATGCTTTATGGCAAGCCGAAGTGAGAATAATTTTGCATATTAATCTAGACTGATGTATCCCATCGGAATATCTGAATTAATAAATATATGCTCGCATTTTTTAGGTAGCACCTATCCATATTTTTACGAATAAGTTTATTATTAGTATTATTATTGATTATTGATTAGTATTATTATTAAGTATAATATTGCTACAGAATAAATATCAATGGCAGTATTATTATGAAATTAATGCTGATTATAGTATTATTATAGTATTAGCTTAGTATTATATTTGTGTAAAACCAAGTATTATTATTATACTATTAATACTATTATATAGTATATTACTATACTATTAATACTAATAGTATAATGATGCCTTTCGTCGCAGCAGCTCTTCTTTAAAGGTCACACTGGTTGATTGTCAAGTGACTAACACAAGGGGTCATGACCATTCATATAATACCTTCACTTTCGAATGACCCCGCGATAGGTTGCTGTCAAGGTCATTGATAAGAAGAAGGCGAAAGACGATGCCTACGTGCGTAAACACATGCGCAGGGAAGGCAAACTGCTGCAGATAGTACGTCATAGTCACGTGATTCAGCTGTACGAGATTATGGAGACTGAGAACAGTTACTACTTGGTGAGTGAGCTGTGCCAAGGAGGAGACCTCATGGACCACATCTGTAGCAAGAAACGACTGCCTGAGACCGAAGTCCGCAAGTTCATCCGCCAGGTCATCTCAGCGGTGGACTACATCCATAAAGCCGGAATCCTACACAGGTAAGCATTACCACAGGTTCATTGCTTCCGATGAACCATACAGGTAAACACTAATAAATCACACATGTAAACACGCTGTCTGTGATGAATCACACAGGTAAACACACTATGTAATGAATCACACAGGTAAACACGCTGTCTGTAATGAATCACGCTGGTAAACAAACTACCTGTAATGAATCACACATGTAAACAAACTGTCTGTAATGAATCACACAGGTAAACACGCTGTCTGTAATGAAACACACAAGTAAACACACTGTATGTAATGAATGACACAAGTAAACACGCTGCCTGTAATGAATCACACAGGTAAAGACACTATATGTAATGAATTACACAGGTAAACACACTGTCTGCAATGAATCACACAGGTAAACACGCTGTGTACAATGAATCACACAGGTAAACACGCTGTCTACAATGAATCACACAGGTAAACACGCTGTCTACAATGAATCACACAGGTAAACACGCTGTCTACAATGAATCACACAGGTAAACGCGCTGTCTACAATGAATGGGCACATGTAAACACGCTGTCTACAAGGAATCCCACAGGTAAACACGCTGTTTGTAATGAATCACACAGGTAAACAAACTACATGTAATGAATCACATAGGTAAACAAACCACATGTATGTAATGAATCACACAGGTGAACACGCTGTCTGTAATAAATCACACAGGTAAAGACGCTGTTTGTAATGATTCACACAGGTAAAGACGTTGTCTGTAATGATTCAGACAGGTAAACACACTGTCTGTAATGAATCACACACGTAAACACGCTGTCTACAATGAATCACACAGGTAAACACGCTGTCTGTAATGAATCCCACAGGTAAACACGCTGTCTACAATGAATCACACAGGTAAACACGCTGTCTACAATGAATCACACAGGTAAACACGCTGTCTGCAAGGAATCCCACAGGTAAACACGCTGTTTACAATGAATCCCACAGGTAAACGCGCTGTCTACAATGAATCCCACAGGTAAACGCGCTGTCTACAATGAATTACACAGGTAAACATGCTGTCTGTAATGAATCACGCTGGTAAACAGACTGCCTGTAATGAATCACTCATGTAAACACACTGTCTGTAATGAATGGGCACATGTAAACACGCTGTCTACAATGAATCACACAGATAAACACGCTGTCTACAATGAATCACACAGGTAAACGCGCTGTCTGCAATGAATCACACAGGTAAACACGCTGTCTACGATGAATCACACAGGTAAACGCGCTGTCTACAATGAATGGGCACATGTAAACACGCTGTCTACAAGGAATCCCACAGGTAAACACGCTGTCTACAATGAATCACACAGGTAAACACGCTGTCTACAATGAATGGGCACATGTAAACACGCTGTCTACAATGAATCACACAGGTAAACACGCTGTCTACAATGAATCACACGGGTAAACGCGCTGTCTACAATGAATCACACAGGTAAACATGCTGTCTACAATGAATCACACAGGTAAACGCGCTGTCTACAATGAATGGGCACAGGTAAACGCGCTGTCTACAATGAATCCCACAGGTAAACACGCTGTCTACAATGAATCACACAGGTAAACACGCTGTCTACAATGAATCACACAGGTAAACACACTGTCTACAATAAATCACACGGGTAAACGCGCTGTCTGCAATGAATTACACAGGTAAACACGCTGTTCGTAATGAATCACACAGGTAAACACGCGGTCCGACTGCTTGCTCTGTTTGCATGAATTCTACGCATTTCATTTTGTTTCTCTTTTGATTTACGGCTTTGGTAATCAAACACACGCGTGTAAGGATCCCCGTTTTGTGAAAGTGTCCTCAGCGCAGGCATCGTGCCGTCATAAGCCATCAAGCTATATTTGGCGGATGACAGAACACATCTCTGACGCACGACCACGACAGACATAGCCCAAAGCCAGGGGAATCCATTTACCGATGATTGGGTATTTTTGTTTTTACATCTCCAGACATATTCGAGTGTCCTCAAGCAACGTTGGCTGGGTTATTAATTACTGGTCTCTGGACGCTGCAAAAATTGTTAGCCATGAGGCATGTGTTCATTTGGTTCAAAGAAACGGCAGACATACAATTTTTATCTATGCGCCGAGTTACCAATAATTTGCCATATTGACGTAATGAAATGGATACATTGACGTAATGAAATTGATACATTGACGTAATGAAATGGATACATTGACGTAATGAAATGGATACATTGACGTAATGAAATAGATACATTGACGTAATCGTTGAGATTGACAAATTGACGTAATCGTTGAGATGGACACCTTGACGTAATCGTTGAGATGGACACCTTGATGTAGTCGTTGACATGGACACCTTGATGTAGTCGTTAAGATGGACAACTTGATGTAATCATTGAGACAGACATCTTGATGTAATCGCTGAAATGGACACGTTGACTGGAAACTGAATACTTTTTTATTGCAGGGACTTGAAGGTTGAAAATCTTCTCCTGGATGAAAATCAAGACATTAAGATTATCGGTGAGAGGCATTCAAATGAAAATGATCGATAGGAACCATTAGGATTATCTGTGGGAGACAAAGATTATCGTTGAGAGACAAAGATTATCGATGAGAGACAAAGATTATCGATGAGAGACAAAGATTATCGATGAGAGACAAAGATTATCGATGAGAGACAAAGAGACTAAGATTATCGTGCTAACTGCTACACAAATAATAAATTCTAACGAATACTCAACGTTACGTGTTACTGTAGAAACTATTCAAGCGCTGGTGCGCGCGCATCCTTTCCTGTGAATACGGCCTCGTGGCGAGTTTTCGCAGTTCAATGTCATATATATTTTCGTAAGAGGAAGTTTTATATTTCTTCCCTTGTTTGGACACAGACTTTGGTTTGAGTAACGCCATTCGAGTGAGCCCGACCAGCCCCGGGTGTGTCGTGCAGGAGTTCTGTTCCACTCAGTGCGGCAGTCCGGCCTATGCCGCTCCCGAGTTGCTAGGCAACAAGAAGTATGACACCAAGGTGGACATCTGGAGCATGTGAGTGCATATAAACCGCGTCGCCATAGAGCTGAATTATCTAGAGACGTTTTATAAATAAAATAAAAGTCATATGAATATATGAATAGTACACGTATACGAATACAAAATGTTACTACATGAAGAGTAATAGTAAGACAGTGACGTCAACATGCTTGCCATGTTGAAAGGTAGCCTTACTTTATGTTGACAGTGACGTCAACATGCTTGCCATGTTGAAAGGCAGCCTTACTTTATGTTGACAGTGACGTCAACATGCTTGCCATGTTGAATGGTAGCCTTACTTTATGTTGACAGTGACGTCAACATGCTTGCCATGTTGAAAGGTAGCCTTACTTTATGTTGACAGTGACGTCAACATGCTTGCCATGTTGAAAGGCAGCCTTACTTTATGCTGACAGTGACGTCAACATGCTTGCCATGTTGAATGGTAGCCTTACTTTATGTTGACAGTGACGTCAACATGCTTGCCATGTTGAATGGTAGCCTTACTTTATGTTGACGGTGACGTCAACATGCTTGCCATGTTGAATGGTAGCCTAACTTTATGTTGACAGTGACGTCAACATGCTTGCCATGTTGAATGGTAGCCTTACTTTATGTTGACGGTGACGTCAACATGCTTGCCATGTTGAATGGTAGCCTTACTTTATGTTGACAGTGACGTCAACATGCTTGCCATGTTGAATGGTAGCCTTACTTTATGTTGACAGTGACGTCAACATGCTTGCCATGTTGAATGGTAGCCTTACTTTATGTTGACGGTGACGTCAACATGCTTGCCATGTTGAATGGCAGCCTTACTTTATGTTGACAGTGACGTCAACATGCTTGCCATGTTGAATGGTAGCCTTACTTTATGTTGACACTGACGTCAACATGCTTGCCATGTTGAATGGTAGCCTTACTTTATGTTGACAGTGACGTCAACATGCTTGCCATGTTGAATGGTAGCCTAACTTTATGTTGACAGTGACGTCAACATGCTTGCCATGTTGAATGGTAGCCTTACTTTATGTTGACGGTGACGTCAACATGCTTGCCATGTTGAATGGTAGCCTTACTTTATGTTGACAGTGACGTCAACATGCTTGCCATGTTGAATGGTAGCCTTACTTTATGTTGACACTGACGTCAACATGCTTGCCATGCTGAATGGTAGCCTAACTTTATGTTGACAGTGACGTCAACATGCTTGCCATGTTGAATGGTAGCCTTACTTTATGTTGACACTGACGTCAACATGCTTGCCATGCTGAATGGTAGTCTTACTTTATGTTGACAGTGACGTCAACATGCTTGCCATGTTGAATGGTAGCCTTACTTTATGTTGACAGTGACGTCAACATGCTTGCCATGTTGAATGGTTGCCTTACTTTATGTTGACAGTGACGTCAACATGCTTGCCATGTTGAATGGTAGCCTTAATTTATGTTGACAGTGACGTCAACATGCTTGCCATGCTGAATGGTAGCCTTACTTTATGTTGACAGTGACGTCAACATGCTTGCCATGTTGAATGGTAGCCTTACTTTATGTTGACAGTGACGTCAACATGCTTGCCATGCTGAATGGTAGCCTTACTTTATGTTGACAGTGACGTCAACATGCTTGCCATGTTGAATGGTAGCCTTACTTTATGTTGACAGTGACGCCAACATGCTTGCCATGTTGAATGGTAGCCTTACTTTATGTTGACAGTGACGTCAACATGCTTGCCATGCTGAATGGTAGCCTTACTTTATGTTGACAGTGACGTCAACATGCTTGCCATGTTGAATGGTAGCCTTACTTTATGTTGACAGTGACGTCAACATGCTTGCCATGTTGAATGGTAGCCTTACTTTATGTTGACAGTGACGTCAACATGCTTGCCATGTTGAATGGTTGCCTTACTTTATGTTGACAGTGACGTCAACATGCTTGCCATGCTGAATGGTAACCTTACTTTATGTTGACACTGACGTCAACATGCTTGCCATGTTGAATAGTAGCCTTACTTTATGTTGACAGTGACGTCAACATGCTTGCCATGTTGAATGGTAGCCTTACTTTATGTTGACAGTGACGTCAACATGCTTGCCATGCTGAATGGTAGCCTTACTTTATGTTGACAGTGACGTCAACATGCTTTCCATGTTGAATGGTAGCCTTACTTTATGTTGACAGTGACGTCAACATGCTTGCCATGTTGAATGGTAACCTTACTTTATGTTGACAGTGACGTCAACATGCTTTCCATGTTGAATGGTAGCCTTACTTTATGTTGACAGTGACGTCAACATGCTTGCCATGTTGAATGGTAACCTTACTTTATGTTGACAGTGACGTCAACATGCTTGCCATGCTGAATGGTAGCCTTACTTTATGTTGACAGTGACGTCAACATGCTTGCCATGCTGAATGGTAGCCTTACTTTATGTTGACAGTGACGTCAATATGCTTGCCATGTTGAATGGTAGCCTTACTTTATGTTGACAGTGACGTCAACATGCTTGCCATGTTGAATGGTAGCCTTACTTTATGTTGACAGTGACGTCAACATGCGTGCCATGTTGAATGGTAGCCTCACTTTATGTTGACAGTGACGTCAACATGCTTGCCATGCTGAATGGTAGCCTTACTTTATGTTGACAGTGACGTCAACATGCTTGCCATGCTGAATGGTAGCCTTACTTTATGTTGACAGTGACGTCAACATGCTTGCCATGCTGAATGGTAGCCTTACTTTATGTTGACAGTGACGTCAACATGCTTGCCATGTTGACTGGCAGCCTTACCTTATGTTGACAGTGACGTCAACATGCTTGCCATGTTGACTGGCAGCCTTACCTTATGTTGACAGTGACGTCAACATGCTTGCCATGCTGAATGGTAGCCTTACCTTATGTTGACAGTGACGTCAACATGCTTGCCATGCTGACTGGCAGCCTTACCTTATGTTTACAGTGGCGTCAACATCTTTGCCATGTTGACTTGCAGACTGACCTCATGCTTACGGCGGCGTCAACATGTTTGCCATACTGACTTGCAGCCTGACCTTATGCTTACAGCGGCGTCAACATGTGTACCATGCTGAATGGCAGCCTTACCTTATGTTTACAGTGGTGTCAACATGTTTGCCATGTTGACTGGCAGCCTCCCCTTCACCGTGGAGCCATTTAACATCAAGGCTCTGTACAACAAAATGATCGGCGGCGACATGAACGCAATCCCAAGTGACGTCACCAATGGTAAGATACCTGCGCCAAGTGACGTCACCAACGGTAAGATGCATGCGCCAAGTGACGTCACCAACGGTAAGATGGCTGCGCCAAGTGACGTCACCAACGCTAAGACGCATGCGGTCTTGGATCACAGTTGATGATGTTAACTTAACTTGTTAAGAAATGTCTAGGTTGTGATATTGACGGCAGCTCTTTCCGACAATGGTGACATATTTCATATTCAATCGACGAGATCCTACAGAGTGACAACCATTTAAAAATACGTCGCTTTGCATAGAAACAAGACTTGCTGTATGACTGGCATAAAACATGTGGCGTGTTTATCACACAATCACACAACCAAATGTGCATTGGTGGCTAGAAGTTAATTGTTGGCCCTGATTTTATGGCGTTTAGAAGGGAGGAACTGCCTCCTGTTGCCTCACGTATGGACGGACAATGAGAAGGAGTTAGGATCATTCACACATTGTATACATCCTCAGCTTCCGCATTTCTCTCGTCCAAGCTCTCGTCTTTTTCTCTCTAAGCTCCCCGTATTTCTCTGGTCTAAGCTTCCATATGTCTGTCGTCTAAGCTCCCATATGTCTATCGTCTAAATTCCCATAATTCTCTCGTCTAAGTTTCCGTATTTCTCTCGTCTAAACTCGAGTATTTCTCTCGTCTAAACTCGAGTATTTCTCTCGTTAAAACCTCCATATCTCTAAGCTCCCACATTCCTCTCCTCTAAGGTGGGGCATTTCGAGGCCCAATATCCCGCGGCTTGAAGTCAAGTGTGGTGACTCAAATTACCACTGTTTTCATCCACAGCTTAAATGACAATTAGAACCATATTTTCTCCCCAGACTGCAAGGACTTTCTGCATAAGCTGCTGACAGCTGATCCCGACGATCGGATCACCCTGCAGGATGCCATGAACCACCCCTGGATCACTGAAGGTAGGATGGGCCACAGCCGTCACTGGTGCCGTCACTGGCCAGACTGTCCCAGGCCAGTCACGGCACCAGTACATGGCGAGGAAGACCGTTCTGCCGCCTTTTGCCTCACCCATCGGTCAGCAAAAAATATCTCGGTGTCACAAAAAGTCACAAAAATATAGAACTGGGGGAAATAGCAAGCAAAACCCTGCTGAACAAGTACCACCAACCCACCCTCCATCCCTTTAACAAACACGTGAAGATACTAAATACATCGCTTTGCGTGTCAATAAATTGTATGTATATACAAACATTAATGTTGGACTGACCGCTTGACCCAGGAGGGCTTACGTCGACCCTTTGGTGGCCATAATAGGAGTGATCGGTCCTACAATGATCCTACAATGGTCCTAAAATGATCCTACAATGATCCTACAATGATCCTACAACGATGCTACAACGGTCCTACAATAGTCCTACAATGGTCCTACAATGATCCGACATTGTCCTACAATGGTCCTACATTGTCCTACAATGGTCCTACATTGTCCTGCAATGGTCCTACATTGTCCAGCAATGGTCCTACATGGTCCTACAATGGTCCTACACTGTCCCACACACATTGCATCGTTTTATCATCTTCTATTCAACCAAGTCTCATTATGTCCTACAACAGGTTCCTCCAAACCGATGACGTCAGCGCCATTTCCCAACAGAGTGGCGGCTGATGAGCTGGACTATGACGTCATCAGACACATGTCTTGCCAGTTGGACTACCGCATCAGTGAAATCATTCGGCTGGTGACCAATAACACACCTAGCAACGCCACCGCCACGTACTACCTGTTTTACCGTCGCCACTGCCGTTACAACGCCGACAACCCAGCGACCAACAAGATGCAGTCATCCCACGTCATCCTAAGCAGCATCAGTAACAGCACCCAGGTAACGTGTAAAGACCAATATACCGTGCATAACGTTTTTTTCGGCTAATTTTACTGGATTTGTTTGTTGGCATCTTTGAAATAAATATATTCTTGATCTTGATCTCGCACCAGAAACACCAGATAACGTATGATGTCGCATATGACTCCTCTCACCAGAAACGCCAGTTAACGTGCAATGTCAGATATAGCTCACCCCACCTTTCCAGAGTAGATATTTTAACTAGATGTAGCCAACTATCCAATAGACTATGCAAATGAATGTATTTGCAGCTGACCTGTGCCACTCACGCACTATATAATGGGGTTGTCTCACCTATCGAGAGTTATCACCATGGTATCATGTACAGTGGTATCACCATGCTGACTTTTCTCTCCGCAGAACACATCCGGGTACCTTAGTCGAAGTGACGTCAACGAGATGACGACATTAGTGCCTGCCCCACGTCATAACGATACGAGTGTCCGGACATCCCGTTACGAGGATAGCAAGAACAAACACAACCAACCAACCAACGCTATGGTAGGTAATAACAACCATTGTCTGAGGGGGTCAGAGGGCCCAACCAACGCTATGTTAGGTAATAACAACTATTGTCTGAGGGGGACAGAGGGCCCAACCAACGCCATGGTAGGTGATAACAACCATTGTCTGAGGAGGACAGAGGGCCCAACCAACGCTATGGTAGGTAATAACAACCATTGTCTGAGGGGGACAGAGGGCCCAACCAACGCTATGGTAGGTAATAACAACCATTGTCTGAGGGGGGCAGAGGGCCCAACCAACGCTATGTTAGGTCATAACAACCATTGTCTGAGGGGGGCAAAGGGCCCAACCAACGCTATGGTAGGTAGTAACAACCATGGTCTGAGGGGGACAGAGGGCCCAACCAACGCTATGGTAGGTAATAACAACCATTGTCTGAGGGGGACAGAGGGCCCAACCAACGCTATGGTAGGTAATAACAACCATTGTCTGAGGGGGACAGAGGGCCCAACCAACGCTATGGTAGGTAATAACAACCATTGTCTGAGGGGAATAGAGGGCCCAACCAACGCTATGGTAGGTAATAACAACCATTGTCTGAGGGGGACAGAGGGCCCAACCAACGCTATGGTAGGTAATAACCATTGTCTGAGGGGGACAGAGGGCCCAACCAACGCTATGGTAGGTAATAACAACCATTGTCTGAGGGGGACAGAGGGCCCAACCAACGCTATGGTAGGTAATAACAACCATTGTCTGAGGGGGACAGAGGGCCCAACCAACGCTATGTTAGGTAATAACAACTATTGTCTGAGGGGGACAGAGGGCCCAACCAACGCCATGGTAGGTGATAACAACCATTGTCTGAGGAGGACAGAGGGCCCAACCAACGCTATGGTAGGTAATAACAACCATTGTCTGAGGGGGACAGAGGGCCCAACCAACGCTATGGTAGGTAATAACAACCATTGTCTGAGGGGGGCAGAGGGCCCAACGAACGCTCTGTTAGGTCATAACAACCATTGTCTGAGGGGGGCAAAGGGCCCAACCAACGCTATGGTAGGTAGTAACAACCATTGTCTGAGGGGGACAGAGGGCCCAACCAACGCTATGGTAGGTAATAACAACCATTGTCTGAGGGGGACAGAGGGCCCAACCAACGCTATGGTAGGTATTAACAACCATTGTCTGAGGGGGATAGAGGGCCCAACCAACGCTATGGTAGGTAATAACATCCATTGTCTGAGGAGGACAGAGGGCCCAACCAACGCTATGGTAGGTAATAACAACCATTGTCTGAGGGGGACAGAGGGCCCAACCAACGCTATGGTAGGTAATAACAACCATTGTCTGAGGGGGACAGAGGGCCCAACCAACGCTATGGTAGGTATTAACAACCATTGTCTGAGGGGGATAGAGGGCCCAACCAACGCTATGGTAGGTAATAACATCCATTGTCTGAGGAGGACAGAGGGCCCAACCAACGCTATGGTAGGTAATAACAACCATTGTCTGAGGGGGACAGAGGGCCCAACCAACGCTATGGTAGGTAATAACAACCATTGTCTGAAGAGAACAGAGGGCCCAACCAACGCTATGGTAGGCAATAACAACCATTGTCTCAGGAGGACAGAGGACCCAAACAACGCTATGGTAGGTAATAACAGCCATTGTCTGAGGGGGACAGAGGGCCCAACCAACGCTATGGTAGGTAATAACAACCATTGTCTGAGGGGGACAGAGGGCCCAACCAACGCTATGATAGGTAATATTAACCGTTGTCTGAGGAGGACAGAGAGCCCAACCAACGCTATGGTAGGTAATAACAACCATTGTCTGAGGAGGACAGAGGGCCCAACCAACGCTATGGTAGGTAATAACAACCATTGTCTGAGGGGGACAGAGGGCCCAACCAACGCTATGGTAGGTAATAACAACCATTGTCGGAGGGGGACAGAGGGTCCAACCAACGCTATGGTAGGTAATAACAACCATTGTCGGAGGGGGAAAGAGGGCCCAACCAACGCTATGGTAGGTAATAACAACCATTGTCGGAGGGGGACAGAGGGCCCAACCAACGCTATGGTAGGTAATGACAACCATTGTCTGAGGAGGACAGAGGGCCCAACCAACGCTATGGTAGGTAATGACAACCATTGTCTGAGGAGGACAGAGGGCCCAACCAACGCTATGGTAGGTAATAACAACCATTGTCTGAGGAGGACAGAGGGCCCAACCAACGCTATGGTAGGTAATAACAACCATTGTCTGAGGAGGACAGAGGGCCCAACCAACGCTATGGTAGGTAATGACAACCATTGTCTGAGGAGGACAGAGGGCCCAACCAACGCTATGGTAGGTAATAACAACCATTGTCGGAGGGGGACAGAGGGCCCAACCAACGCTATGGTAGGTAATAACAACCATTGTCTGAGGGGGACAGAGGGCCCAACCAACGCTATGGTAGGTAATGACAACCATTGTCTGAGGGGGACAGAGGGCCCAACCAACGCTATGGTAGGTAATGACAACCATTGTCTGAGGAGGACAGAGGGCCCAACCAACGCTATGTTAGGTCATAACAACCATTATCTGAGGCCGACAGACCTCCGATTACGCCTATTATCTCTGCACTGTTACTTTGCAAGCAAAACGTACTACATCTGTGTTATTGTCTCTGTGTGACACGAATGTATGTTCTTTCGCTGTCAGTCCATCCGACCCAAGAAGTTCCAGGGCCGCAGTCCAGACCGCGGCAAGGGACACCAGCCACTTCTCATTCATCGGGAAAGGAAACATCGATGTATCCGTTACCTTGTTGACCCAATCGCCGAGCAAGAGGCGAGCGTTACGCCGTTGCTGCCAGGTACGCCGGGGGGGGGGGGGGCGGGGGCGGGGCGGGGGAGCCAGAGTGCTCTGGTCACCTGAGGGCCTAACGGAACGTGGATCGATAGTTCGATCCCCGCTGTGGTCATGTCTATGTGGTCGCAGGATAAAGATGTCTTTCTTCGCAAAGACTAGGGGGGTTGTTACCCCCGGGGACATGGTTTCACTCGCCCTTCCTTCTCCCATGGACGCGACATGACCAAAAAGTGGTTAAAGCGTCCTGTATAAACAACCTATCAACCAGGTACGCCGGGTGGTACGCCGGGTGGTACGCCGGGTGGTACACCGCGTGGTTTTGCAATATTTTGTTCCCAGTGGGTGCTATATTTCCAAGTAAGACATTTGCTCCAGTAAAATCAATATTAAAATTACAATCCGAATCAAGCATTATTAAGCTCAGTGCATACAGATTTTACTACAGGACACTCCCAGAAGAGATGCAGAATTGTCTCTGGTTTATCAACGCAAAAAGTACAAGAATCATCATCTAAGATGTTAATATATGTTAGATTGGTTACGGTTGATTGTAATGGAGGACCACACTATATGTTAGATTATTGCCCTGTATATGGTGAATGCAGGCGTTAGATTAAAGATGTGGGTATGGCAAGCCGGTTGTGCAATAAAGAAGATAAAGGTGTGGGTAGTAATGTAGGTGGTGAGCGACCCTGTCCGTGACAGTCATGATGCGACTCTTTGTAACTCGTTATGCGATGTTCTCTTCAGAGAGGGCGCTGCGGGCTGCCGATGCCGGAGCGGACGTTCTGGCAGAAGGCCGACCATCGCTGCTGATACCCACAGGCGTCGGGCCTCCGGGGTGCCGCCCAGGAGTGGCGGTCCGGGACCCGGAGGCCGTCAGCCCTGGCACCAGAGACCGCGCCACCGATCCAGAACACGCCACCAATCCAGAACGTACGGAAGGTTTAATGACGCAGGCAGCATCGGCCGGATCCGCTCCAGCTCCAACACGCAAACCGGATGTCCTGGGCGCTGGCGGGCGTGATGGCGGGCGGGATGGCGCTGATGGTCGGGATGGCGCTGTTGGGCGGGATGGTGGGCGGGATGGCGCTGATGGGCGGGATGGTGGGCGGGATGGCGCTGACGGGCGGGATGTTGCTGGCGGGCGGCATGCCGCTGACGGGCGGGATGGCGTTGGCGGGCGGGATGGCGTTAGCGGGCGGGATGACGGGAGAGATGGCGCAGATCCAGACCAGGATCACCCAGTAAGCGTATCCTGCGGGGCCGGTTCGCCGTCACGGTTGAATCGTGTGACGAGAGGGCGATTGACTGGCGCCGGGCACTCCTTCCTGACACGGCACTACCCGTCGCCTTCAAAACCCTCACGTCGAGACAGGGAACCAGCTCTCGCCAAGCCTACGTGTCCGGACAGGGACCCAGCAGGTGGCCATGTTGCCATAGACACCGACTTGTATCGCGGGAGACGAGCGCCTGATGTTTTCCAAGGCAGGAAATTCAATGCATCAAGTTCTAATAAACCCAGCCCGCCTAAGAAAGGGACTTTGCCGTGCAGAGGCCCGGCCTATCCTTCCAAGGAGCGTGGTTGTAGGGCGGAGGACCAGGTTCACAACACCGGGCTGACGACACCGTCAGCACCTCTGGCGCCCTTCACCGCCCGACCCCACAAGAACCCTACAGAGCCGGCAATACCATGGCAGACGTGGCGTTCGGGTGGCAAGGACAGAGGGGGCGCCACCTACGGGAGAGCACAACACGACCTGAAGCGCCCTCTGACGCCGAGAACACATGTTGTCAATGAAACGCACCATCCAAATATCCTCAAAGCAAAATACGATGGCTCCGTGGTAAGGGCGATAGGGACCGGGTCTCGACCAATCACAGGCTTGCCTATACATACGCGCCCTGTAGGGATAGTTAAACCCACAATTGTGACTGGCAGCAAGCATGGGGCTCACCAAAGCAGTCCTGTCAACAAACCCCCTCAGTGCAGCTTAGATATTAGTGTCGATTTGAAGTCCTGCCTGCCAGTCCCCGCAGTGGGCAGCACAACCCCGGGGGGCGGGGCCAGGTGGTGTCAGCCCCCCCTCACCGTCACGGGCACCCAGGCCGCAGTGGATGCCAGGATGGGACCCGTAGTGACCCCTGACCTAGCCTGTGGCGAGCCACGGGTTGCGGCTTTGCCGGCAATATCCCCCCGGGTCCCTCTAGTCAAACACCCACACAGAGACAGAGATCTACGACAGCGGACCACCGACTCGGATATGATTACCGCCAAAAGGGGCGAGTAGTGTATCCTGGACCAATGACCATTTACGGCAGGACCTATGACTCACCACACATGCTTATGTCGCGATATCTTCAAACCTGCATTATACATGTATCCAGTTCAGACGATTCACCTATGCATTAGAATATGATAATTGATACGATTCGCACACATACCCAAGGCGACGGAATTGAAGCAATCTTCAATTGATTAAAGGCACCTTCAAATAAATTTTCGTGTTTGTTTCTGATGCTCAGCCTGATTTCGTAACTTAAGTTACGATCATCCCAAGATGGCGGCGGCGAGTTCGGGTAATTTTTGGTTTTCGCTGTTTAGGTGGAAATTCACTTGTATTTCTGGTTGAGTGCTCTTCGTTAAGTTCAAACCAATAGGGCTGTACAGTCACAACAGTATCTGATCGAGACCCTACGTGGGGGAGATACGTATGCTCTATCTCAGTGCTATAGCATCAACGGCCTGTGCTGCGTACCTTCCGGTGGTTGTTTGCCTTCACTCGCTTCACACAACAGATCGGCTAAAGCCGTCCTTGGATACACAAGTAGCCACGTTCTGAATTTAATGCACATATCAGAATTATAACCATCAGAGTAGGTTTATATAATATATGAGGGGTTACACAGTTTATAAGCCAGAATGCGGCTGTTTCATGAGTGACTGTCAGTGTTTTCCATGTCGTATGACGTAATAATCATCATGACTCACGTCTGCACGCGGTATCTATGGTTACGTAAAAACGCTCCTTATAGGGCTATAAAGTCTCGTTCGCCAAGACTTCCGGTTTCCTTATTTTGGGGACAAACAATCGTGTTCGGAACAAGTTTAGAATCTTTGCGCACACTGGTATCCTGATTATCTGTGACGTAGGCGTGACGCATATGTTAGAATACGCAAAGACAGAGCCCGGGAACCAGACTACCTGCATTGCAGAAGGCGTAGCGATATGATTAAGAATATTTAAGAAATATAGCTGCACAAAACAGATAGACGACATATTTTTCTTTCTTTTGAGCCATAACAGTGATGAATATTTGCTACGACGGGACAACACAGCTGAGAAACTAACGCTTTTTCTGCATTTCCTTGCACGTCCGTCCCCCACATTAAGGCGATTAAGTCGAGTTATCCTGCCGACGGCAAGGATTTACGGCATAATAAGTTTACACACCTAACATAGCAATATACTGACGGAAGTCTTTAGACCATTTTCCAGTTTTTAGCATCAGGTGTAATAGGGAACGGGCGCGCCTCGGGGATTAACATACACATGGACGCCCCCTTCATCGCTGGGATCAATATAGAATGACTGAATACAGAGAAATGTTGCGAGATAAACGCGACCGGATATTTTGATCGGTTTGGCTGTATATTCAGGACGCTTTGAACCAATTTTGATCATATCGCGTCAATGGGAGAAGGAAGGGAGAATGGAGCCATGTCCCCGGGGCAAACCCCTACTCTTTACAAAGAAAGACATGGGATCTTTATCCTGCGACCACACAGACATGGCCACAGCGGGGCTCGAAGCACCGATCCACGTGCCGTTGGGCTCTCAGGTGACCAGATCATTCAAGGCGAGCGCTCTAACCCATGTTAACCGTAGAACTGCACGAGGCGGTATGTTAACCGTAGAACTGCACGGGGCGGTATGTTAACCGTAGAACTGCACGGGGTGGTATGTTAACCGTAGAACTGCACGGGGCGGTATGTTAACCGTAGACATGCACGATGCGGTATATTAATTGTAGAACTGCACGGGGTAGTATAGTAATTGTAGAACTGCACGGGGTGGTATGTTAATAGTAGACCTGCACGGGGTGTCATCTTAACCGCAGACCTGCACGAGGCGGTATGTTAATAGTAGACCTGCTTCTTTGGTTGAAATTCTGCATGCAACGATCAAAGTAAAGCATTTTGAGACTGACTGTCCGCAAATCGCAAGCATTTCCACATATAGTTGGCCAGTTGTCATGTTCCATTATTACGAGTTGGTGGTCATGTTAACTAGTACAATAGCATTACACCTGAAGTCCTCTAAATTGCTGTTTTCTGACCCAAACCGCCCTGCTGCCCATGCAATCGACAATCGTTGCCATAGCGACGCTGCATAGAACAATGAAACATGACGTCACGCACAAAAGAATTGTAGTTATAGCTTTAAATAGCCCGCTTCCATGACTAGTTGCCTAGTTGCACGTGCCATGTTTCTTGGCAACGATATATGGTATCAAAAAGGCGACTGGTCAACTATATGTCGAAAGGCTTGCGACTTGCGGAGAGTCAGTCCCAAAATGCTTTACTTTGGTCGTTGCATGCGGAAATTGAACCAAAAAAGCAGAGACAAGTCAACGCCTTAAATTTAAATTCAACTCGTAATAATAGTAATAGTAAGGCCGAGGGCGGATAATGAAAATGCTATTGACGCGCTATTGTCATATTGTTCTATGCAATGTCGCTATGGCAACGATTGTCAATTGCATGGGAAGCAGGGCGGTTCCATTCAGAATACGGCATTTTAGCGGCCTTCCGATTTATTGCTATTTTACTAGTTAACATGACCACCAACTCGTAATAATTGTAGATCTGCACGAGGTGCCGTAGATCTGCACGAGGTGCCGTAGATCTGCACGAGGTGCCGTAGTTCTGCATGGGGTGGTATATTAACCATTTGCCTGTGCATACTTATATACTAAACTTAGTCCTGAGGTTATATTCGAGAGCACAATTCAGGAAGTAACCCGCTCGCCCAACCATGTTGCGGCTGAAGGCTTGGGGGGGGGGGGGTGAGGGGCAGAGGAAGGGGTCCTAACCGAGAGCCAGGACACCGGATACTAGCGCCATTTGAAACTACTTCAGGGCGCTATTTCCGGCAGAAACTGGACTCCACGTCGACCGGCTATCATTCCCAATTCGTGCTTAATTCCGGACGCAGCGACCAATTGGTTGATACGGGTGTTAGTTTCGACACCCCACCCCCGGGGGGAGGCGAAATGAGACCACCACGGGGACCCCCACGACGACCCACGAGGCCGCACGCGCACCGGACCGCTAAAAAACATGGCGGCACATGGGACGGCGCTGTAAGCTGAGCGGCTTTTGGGTACACGTGTAGGAGCAAAATATCCGGTAAGGTTGGTCGTATGTCTGAACTGACAACGGGGTTCGTTATATGGATGCTGCTTGCTGGTCCTCACGGTGCGGTCGAAGCAGGTTCAACTCCAATAATCTGTTTTTTGGCATTGCCTTAATCAGTATTCACATTGTTGAGCACGTTCGTGAGCGGGTGAGTGCCCCCTCCTGCCCGCGGCGCAGACACGTACACCTATTGGGGGTGTGCTCGCAGCGACCACTCCAGCGAGGCCCCCGAGCGGTGTAACCTCACAACCCATCGCGCTGGGCGTTAACGATAGACGGATAGCTTTACGAAGCGGAAACGGATGTTTCAGAAAGTTATCAGTGTGTACTTATCTGATGGCGGGAATACATTCCCCTTGACGTTGTTGTGAAACGATAATTTAATTCAGTTTTATGGTGGATAGTTGATCGACAGCTTCCGCTTCCATAGTGCTAGGACTATAGCTGGTTATCATCTTCTGGATATCTCCAGCGAGATGAGCGACGGGGACGACATGAAGGCCACAAAGGCCTCCATCATAGTCGTCCATGGCAACGCCTTGGACAAGATCGGCTTCAGCATCGCTGAGCGCGCCAACCGGTCGGCCGAGTTACGGCTGGGACGCACGATACGCACGCTGAGCGTGATGGAGCAGCGAGACCAAACTAAATACCGAAAACAAAGGTACGACATACAGACGCAACTAGATCGCCTTAAGGGATGCCAGAGACAGGTGACGAGAAAACATATGCGTAAAATCGCTTCTTGCGGTGACCATTTGTGTGAGTACCGAGCTCACGAAGCCGCACTTGCACCCCAAAGGCGCACAACGCGCAGCAAAAGTGTAGAAACAACATTTAAAGCTGATGCAACCCATCTTTCAGTTGACCAAGAAGAGGATGTCGTTAAAGATAAAAATACCTGTGTATTGCCACCGCTACAACCTGTTGCTGAATGCCACTTTCGTGTTATAAAACATGAAACCAGCGAACAGCCAGTGAGCACAAAATCAAATCCTGTGCATATGACGTCACCGACGTTACACGCGAGTGACGGCGGCTCGGACGCACAAGCATGTCGGCCTCTTCCACTCATTCGACCCCTGTCGTCAAGGCAACTGCGACGCGGAGACACTGACTCGGCCTTGAACTTGGTGGGGACCTCCCGTATATCGACAACAACTGGCAAAGGTGACGATGGTTGCGGCCTCGCCAAGGCAAGGCCGCGATCCGCCGAGTCTTTGCCGAGGAAAGTGGTCTCCACTACTACCGACATCTCCCCGTCAACAAGTGCCTTTCGAGCCGATGACACTTCCGGGATTCCAAACTCATGGGACTCCCGAGAGGTGGCGGTAGAGCCCACCACCCACCAATCCCTGCAGATCTCGGTGTTACCAACGCCACCGGTGAACCGGAAACTGCCTTTCCTGAAGCGATCGTCACGAGTGACGCCTGCCCTTGTCGACACAGACACCGAAGGTTTGTTGTTTCTTGTCGATGGTGACTTCAGCGCGATGGTAACCAATGACAACAAGACGTCAGCACGACGACTTTACCCTAAGCATGGTTCTCTCCTCAGCCGCGACGAACTGCTACATATATTGCTACTGGAGCAGCAGCTGCTTCAGGTCAAAATAAGAGCGTTTCTGGCTAGAAACAACCCTGGGGAGTTACATTAATATTCCGCCCAGATTCATGGTTACAAATCCTATTCGAGAGCGCAATATTCCAATTGCGACATAGGTGTGATTCGAAACCCATATACGATGATAACTGCATAACACGTGTCCTAACTGACACAAATAAAATGGTTACTATGAGACTTCTCTAAACTGACACACATAAAATGGTTACTATAACACTTGTCGTAACTGACACACATAACATGGTTACTATAACACTTGTCGTAACTGACACACATAACAAGGTTACTATAACACTTGTTGTAACGGATTCATGCGACACAGTTTATTCACCATGTTGTAAAGTAAGGGCATAAAGCTGTGCTTAAGTAGCGACCTCACTATCTAACGCAATATAAAAACTGCCCAAATAGGTTCAATTTAAACCTAAGTTTACCTGCGTGCTTACCCAACAACGACGTACACTGTAACTGGGCCCGTATTATCAAACCAGTTGCGATCTTCGCAACTCGACTTCCTCGCAAATATTGCTGCGAAAAATCGCAAAAGTTGCGTCTCATCGCAAGTGGTATTCTCGAAAAGTTAAGATAAAGATCTTCCTAACTTTCATCGCAAAATTTGCGATGTGTTCATACGTCTGGCAACTAGTCGCAACTAGTCAGTAATCATGGTGGCAACCTTCATGGCGAGTCACTTATTTCGACGAAGGCTCCGACAGCGGATCGTTAGGCTTCGTGAAGATCTATTCACGAATCTCAACAACAATAAGGTGTTTATATGGATATGTTGTGGTATCATTATCAGGCCGCAGTGCAGCTAAAATAGCGTCTTTGTTCCAATCTAAGCGCGCGTTGCTAATTAAGTGACGTCAAAGGTATTGTGACGCAATGCATCAAAGATGTTACTTAGCAGCGAGCTATACGTACAAGTGACACCGACACCCCCCCCCCCCCACCATCAACTGCTTTAGTAACCTATATTATTATATTTAGGATAAAGCGGAGAAAATCGAAGCGAGACATTTATATTATCATATAAATAAATTTAGATCTAATACATCTACAGCAATAAAGTTATCTGTTAATGTGCATTCAAAATTAACCCTAGTCGAAGCGATGGTTTTGGCCCTGTACGTAAGCGCCTCGAATATGTTACGCTCCATATGCAACAAAACAATAACTGCCCATACGATTTCTGTAATATTTGGCATGTCACTTGATCATGGCAATCCCTTTAAAGCGCGGAAATTTCTGTAAAATCGAAGCGACTTTTTTGCGTAATCGCTGAAATAATATTGATGTCTGGAATCGCGGGTTGCACGTGAATGTAGCGCAATAACATAATATAGACTATATCTATCAATGTTGCTGTGAATGTGTCGCTTCGATTTTCTTAAACTTCTAGCACTTTATCTAAATTTGTCCTGGTGAAGTGACAAGCTAAGTTGAACAGCAAGTGAATGGGCGAAGTCGATATCGCTTATGTCTAAGTTTGCTATTCTGTGACAACTCTACATTCGACCATTTACTACATATATTTTACCATGTTTACGCACTCCGACAATTTGGGTATCCATGATACATACTCTAGGCTTTACCAGTACATCTACAATGCCCCCGCCCCTTCCCAAAATCCTTGCTCCTGCTAGCAAGGCGAAGTGATGAGCGTGATGTGCACTCATGATTTTTGCAACTTTGTATCGTTTATTTCTTTATTGACGTCATATCGAGCGTCACGACCAGCGAGCACGCTGTCATTCTTGCATATAACTTTTATTTGGCTAAATGTAGCATACAATTACAAAATGTGATTCCGACTGACCGAGTTGGGGCCTGCATGTCAGAGATCGTATACTATAGGGAATAATCTCTGATCATATATATATGCTAAATTAATCCGCCCCTGGGGGCCGGCATGCGAGTTGTGTCGCCTGCCTGCCCCCGGAGGTGGATTAATTTAGTTAATGAGGATTGATCCGGCAAATTTAAAGATTCGAGATTCAGAAGATTGGGCTCACTTATTTCTTGCTATGCTGCTTGTTTGCTGTTATATGAGATACGGAACATATGTTGAATTATCCAGTCCAGACAATAATTCTTATTTTAACATTTATTTTGAACTTAATTTTTTGTGGAAAATGTGCGCTTTCGTTCATGTTCACGTACGTGTTATGTCACAGAGACTACCCACACTTTGTTTCAAGTAATGGCGCGAGTGCACGTTGTAAAGATTTGTTTCTGCTACACCATGTATACCATGTATACAGTGGTATCAACACGCGAAAAACTAAGTTACTAAAAGCCTCCTACACTAATTTGAGTGGTTCAGGTTGGAAGCATGACACGTTTAGTCGCGCCGTCACGGCGTCAGTTGTCAAAGTGCCTCAGTGCTAAAGTCTAATTAATGGATTACAATTAAACAAGATCTTAAATAACCTGAGATAGTGTCTGCATGGTCTGTGCTAGTGGATTACCATGACCAAGCGTCCCACCCGTGACCGTGTCTCGTAGATCTATTCATGATATTGGATACTATATAAATCTGCAACATAAGACGACGACAGCGTCACTTACGCTTGCCAATGTAAGTTAGGCTAATGTGCGTAAGTCGTTTAGCTTACTTTGCCTTGATATTGTTAAACATGCCATACCATAGGTATAGAATAGTCGCATATTGTCCTGAGCTTAATTTAAATTTGGGCCTGATGTCCGCCCATTACAATGTTCGGCACTGTAGATCTACGCAGTACATGTGAGGGGAGGGGGTATAGACACAGAGGCTCCGCTTTCAGCCTCAGACATATTTGCCAGTTCCCCCCCCCCCTTCCCCCCACCCCCCTCAGTCATATTTCTGGAGTTTTATATCTATTCACATTTGCAAATACTAAATGTTAATGCCCAATACATGTTAATATCCACCGCTGCAAAAAAGCGCGCGTTCGTTTAGACCAGTTGCTACGAGAAAATTATCCCTGACAACCGCGAAAAACTACTTGCGAAACTTGGTAGCTGCGATAAATCGCAAAACTTTCGAGAATAGGAACTTGCGATTTTTCGCAGCTACGATTTTTCGCAAATAGTTCTTCTTAAATATTGCGATGATCGCAACTTGTTCGAGAATACGGGCCCAGTATACTACTGTCTGTTGTTGGCCCTCGTTGAATAAGGCATACGAACACAGCAGCTACTAATGTAATCTAAAATGTCTTTGTTGGCTTTCATTGAACAAGACTTTGGAACACAACAGCTACTAATGTAATCTATAATGTCTTTGCTGGCTTTCATTGAACACGACTTTCGAACACAACAGCTACTAATCTAATGTACACTAGTTTGTTGGCCCTTAATCCTAGTAATTCACCGTCGTCACCAACAACAGCCCAAGGAAACAAACAAGGCTTCCATATCTGAACCGCTTGAAGCATTGCATGTTAAAGTTGACAAGATATCACTTCAGCATGAATATTCATCAGAACTGTATGCCAACGGGGTATTACTGAGAAACTTAATGTTAGGGAGTCTGGCGACCAGCCAAGCCAGACAGCCATACTGACGAATGCAGACAACGGCACACATAGAAACGTTGACCTGCTGATTGGATAAGATAAAATAAAGCGTTATTTGGCCTCGGGATATAGTAGCATACGTGCTACAGTATTGACCGACAATGATTCCGTGACATGAGCGGATGAGGTATATACTCAAATTCATTGATGCCGTTCACACTCTTTTTGGCCGATATCTTCGTTAATATTGGAGCAATCACCGAGATATTTTCTGACTGGCTGCACTGAACTAAGACCCAACAGAGTTGGACTTACTTTCCTCTCTTTGCTGATTATTTCTTTCTGTGTTATCCAAAGAAATATTCCATATGATGAAGCTCCATTGACCACAAATGTCTGCCTCTTAATAAGTTAAAGGAGAAGCATGTGCTTGTTATGACGTGTACTGTTTCCATTGTCTCAATTGCATCCAATGGCAACCATTGCCAGGCAACGCTTCGCGCACGCTCCTTGTTTTAGTTTGTTAAATGGCTGACGTTTGTGGTCAATGGAGCTTCATCATATGGAATATTTCTTTGGATAACACAGAAAGAAATAAGTCGCAAAGAGAGGAAAGTAAGTCTAAATCAGTTGGGTCTTAGTTCAGTGCCGCCAGTCAGAACATATCTCGGCGATTACTCCAATATTAACGAAGATATCGGCCAAAAGGAGTGTGAACGGCATTAATGAATTTGAGTATAGATACGTATCGTAAGAAAACTGTAATAAAACCATTCCATTATCGTTTTAAGCATTACCCATTAACTATGTTGCACAATGTATATGAAGTAGAATGATGCAGGCACACATCGCACGTTGACATAATTGTTTTGTGTTCCTTGTAATATTTTAATTACTTTGTTCCCTTGTTAAGTATATTTCGTAACTTGTTGCCTTGATACTTCTCTGAATGTTGGCTGTAACCTGTTGTTTTAACGCGTAGAGAGTGTAAGTCGTCATTTGTTTCCTTGTTAAGTATATTTCGTAACTTGTTGCCTTGATACTTATCTGAAAATTGGCTGTAACCTGTTGTTTTAACGCATAGAGTGTGTAAGTCATCATTTGTCGCCACGAGTCTTTAATCGTGTTATTACAATTTGAGTACCTAACATAATAATATAATAATATTTTAATTTGTATTATACTACATGCATTGTATTGGTAAGGGATTGCATACCTTAAGGTAATGATTATAGCGACTGTGCCAGATCTGGTCCCGAGAACTTGCGCGTGACATTACGAGAGTTCTTGCTTGTCAAGGCGTTTTAATACCTATGTTTTTGTACAGTAGGCCTACGTGCGTGCGTTGTACTGGCATCGGATTGCATGTCTTACGGTAATGATTACAGCGAATTTGCTCTCCAAATCCCTTGTTAGGCAGTCCCGAATAATTGGCCATACCAGCATAACCTGGTGTTATGTTTTCCATAATGGTAATAATAAGGTAATAATACAGTCTTTGGTAAGATGCTACCATCTATCATATGTAAACGGTCACATCGCCCGCTATAGTGAATAAAACAATAGAAAAATATGGAATAAGTTTGTCTTGGCGACGACAGGCGTTTCAGACTTGGGGATGTACAAAAAGGAGAGCTTGGCGGGGGGGGGGGGGGATGGTTGGTATTGGTGGCTATGGTAACTGTGTATGCTGTCCCATGGAATGTCCGGACAGAAACCGGCCCTGGCGTTCCATAATTCCATGTCAGATGCTCCATAGCGAGTTGCAAATCTGACGATCGCGGGTATGGAAGAACATTTACAGGTATTTAAGAACATTTTACGACCATTCGGTGGGTGGGGGGGTCCACTTATAGTAGGTTTGAAAGTCGACCACGGGATTGGGGATTGGGGATTTGGGGGGGGGGTGGCGAGGGGAGGGGGCTCCACTTTAGCTATGTTGGACAATCTTACGACAGCGGGGTGGGATGCATGGGAGAAGTTACTTCGGATAGCCTCGCGAGGGGCTGACGGCGAAAAAGGCGGGTGTCCGCACAAAAATTGTGGGGGGGGGGGGGCAGTACAAGGACCACGAGGTGCACGATTTTCTTCCCTAACTTCCTTGTGTATCGTTAATTAACAATGGTCTGTAGTTTATGCTTACTGCCAGACGTTGACAGCCCACGATCTCTTAAACATTATTTACGAAATAGGTGTTACTCTATAGACAAACGTCACCAAGGGTTTCCATAGTAGCAAAATATCAGGAAGCAAATAGACAACAATAGAAACAATGTTTATTCGCCTTAACATGCCGCGTTCGTACAATCGCGCCATGTTGACACGTGCGTTTGTTTATATGCCGTGACCTTTCACATTACCCATAGTCCCTTTCGGCGCCGGAACTACGAACTAGCTTATTGATGGTGCCTTAAACCCTGTGGTAAATAATCCGTTTGTTTAATAACGAATAATCGATCAAAATCAGGCGACCAACTACAAATCTGACAATGACAATGGGGGATGAACTAAGTAAAAGCAGCATTCGGGGCATTTTATTTTTCTTGTTAACATAATGTATAACCGACGGGTTATATCGATATCAAATTTGATAAGCTAGACGGTCTGTTGGTACCCATCCCTTAATAGGGTTAGGCATTTGCTTAACCCCCACCTTGGCCCTTTAACGGTTGCATCTCCTGTGTGACGTCATCTGCATTGACTCCCTGCTTCGTCAGTTTAGCACGACGTCTACGCTGTTTACGCTCTTGTCTAGTCGCGAACGCATGCGCAGACACGAACAATGCAACATGCAGCGTACAGGCGCCCAAACCTGTGTACACCATGCTCATGGGTCCGTACATTGAGAACATGAACCCAGTCAGAAGTGGTCCACTCATGATGCCGACCGCGCAGGCAACCAAGAACACCGCTGAAGTCTTTCCCGATATAGCTATATATTCCGATGCCCAGAGTATGATGGAGGGAAATATGGTTGAGAGACCCAGTCCAGTGATACAGGCGGCGACCCATATTACGAGGTCGTGCAGATAGCTAAAGAGCATCAGGAAGAATCCCGAACCCACCAGGATGGTATCCAGAATGAGCAGGGTTCGTGGTCGGACGCAGAGGGCCAAGCCGATCCCGATGACCCTCCCTATGGCGTGAGACCCCCAGTAGATGGAGGTGATGAGGCCGCCGTGTTGGTTGGGCCACCCCAACCCCTTGACGACGAAGGAAGCGATGAAGTGACCAGGAACGGTCTCCATCCAGAGGTACACGAAACACATCAGGAATAACATGCCCAGCAGAACGATCCGGAAACACGTGCCATTGGGTCGTGCAGCCGGCTCAACCTCAAGCATCTCGACGTCCGGATGCTCCGATCCCGTGCGCTCCATCGGTGACGTCATGTCATGTGATGCTTTGCGGACAACCTCAATCTCTCCCGGATCGCCTTGTCCGGAACTATCATTGGCGGGAGACGCTGCTTTCTTTCCCACACACGATGATCGTCGCGTACAAAACAAGATCATAAAAACCACTGGGGACGCGATGATGATGGTTGCTATGACTACGTAACCGAACCTGACCTCAGATATGTCTTCTGTCTCCATATCCGCCATCTCGCGATCCGTCCACGCTGCCAGGTCCGAAACACTAGTGGTATCGAGTCCGAGGTTATTAAGCCAAGACAGTCCTTCTATCGGTGGATGTGACGAGTTCTCGATGCTGGAGTGGCTCTCTATGAGTTCGGATGTGACATGTGGCTCAGAGCTTGCCACACGGTGAGAAGGGCTTCCGGACGCCCAATGTGTTGATATGGTGGTTTGACCCCAATCTCTTAAGGTACTGGAGTCTGACATATGTAGTTCCGGTAAGAATGGTATGAGTATGAAGGGACCCAAGGCCGCCCCCAGAGACCAGAAGGCATGCATTCCCTGCATAGCCGCATTTCTCAGCTTGTGACTGGTCCACAACATCAGGATGTACGACTGTCCTCCTGCAAGGCACAGATAGACGAGCACAACAGTCATTTGTCATCGCTGAACTGTAATCTAAGGCGTGTACTCAACATATAAAGATATGTACTCGGCTTGCGCGTTTGTCCATTATTTTTCAAGAAATGTATTGTTACATATGCATTCTCCTTAACTTCTCCTTCTGCTGCGATATTGGCACAATCGTTACAGAACGATAGAGACACTATCAAATTGAAACCATTCATTGAACAGCGATAATGACAGACTGTCAAATTGAAACCAATCTGTTATTAAAGTGGGTGAAAACGTTAATATAATCGTGAGGCCTTAGTAATGTTTTGGTCCTGAAAGCAACTTTGCAAAACACGACACGTCTTAGGGAACAACGGATTCAAAGAAATAAATTTGCAATCCTGTCCACAGTAAATTTAATCGCCGCGCCATTTTGCTACAGAGCGTGACGTCATGGGAGATCATACAAGTGGCGCGGTTGACTTAGGGTTAATCGCGCTTGTCCAGGGGCGAGCGGAAACGCGTGAAAAGATATACCGTGGCCTCGCTTCCCGCTGGAATTGTTACAATTCCAAGCCGCACAGTACACCATCTCTTCTAGAAATTAGGCCCGAGAATCACTTTCGATTTAGCAACTAAAAATTCGACAGATTGTATCAGTCTAATATGGGTGCTTAGACTATAAACTGCGGTTTTTATAATGTGTTGAATATAAGCGAAGTTAGGTAAGCATCGCCCGTTTCGCTATTTCCGGTTTGGGTCTCGCTCTCTGATTGGCTAGCGCCAGCCACGCCCACCAAGAGGGCTGCGCCCGGGAAAGCTGAGCTTTCTCCACGGGCGGTCGCTTCAAAAAATTATTGCGACTAACTGGGGCGTCACAAAAATCTACGCTTTGGAGGGTTGACGCATGGATAGCAAATAAACGCTTGGGTCAGCTACAAGGGCTAATATTTTTATTTCCTTTAAGCGATGATTTCTTTATTAGTTTTATATAAATATGTAATCATACCACTTGTCAAATCAAATTGCCACAAAGAATCGTTGTTATTAATCTATGGTATAATATATTTTACATATTCTTGCATCCTATCGTTGCACGATGTTTACTTCATAGTCCCGAACAACACTTCTGTGTTGTTTCTCTCTGTGGGCGCCTTAGTTTAACGTTAGTTTAACGTTGATATTTCGTCATCATGCAACCGTTTATTGTAAACGTTAAGTTAACGTAGAGGGAATGTTGTCAGTTAACCGGCAACCATATATCTACCATGCAAACTACAATATAACGTTAACTTAACGTTAGTGTGCTATCTGGGTATGTCACGCCAATAATATTAATAACAATGACAATTTCCGGCTGCTTAACATGGAAAATATTAAGTTTACAGTTTTGCAAAAGCCCGATGATGGCATATTATTTTTGAGAAATGTATTTGGGAAATTTAGTAATATTATACTGTAACGACGGGGGCCGGTTTGGTCCCCAGCGGGAGTCGTACCCACGATCTCAAGTCAACCACTCTACCTTTTCGGCTAAAGGGGTGATCCCTCTAGCCGAGGCTAGTAGGAATGGTTTGACTAAGTGCTACATATTATATTAATATTATATATTAATATATTATACTAATAATAGGTATGTAAGATCCGTACTGGACGCGGATTCGAGCACCAATTAGTTACTTCAATGATGCCCAAATTAACTAAAATCGGAATATGTTATTTACATGAACAAAGTATTTCGAGGTTGAAATTATTTAATATATATTTAAAAAATATTATATATGCGATGCAAAACCATCAAGGGGATAAAACAATGCTTCAGAGCCGTTCCATCTTTAAACACAATTGCTCTTTACTTCCGAATGGCACCGATACCTCGTTACTATATCAACCTTAGTTACCCGCATGACGGTCTTACCTGTTTGAATGAAGCCCATGAAGAAACCCTGGCAGCTCAGACAGCCGACGTAGCCGTAGACATTGGGCATGAAGGGAGCCATGGCGGTGGCCACAGCCATTAGGAAGCTGGGCACGAGGAAAAACAACTCGTGGTTGGTGCGGTCATAGACCAGACCCGTCACCACGGCTCCCAGCAGGTACCCCAGGGCGGCGCCCGTGAAGGTGGCCGAGATGTGGATCGTGGTCGTGTCCAGTAGTATCTCCATGGTGACAATGGTCGGGCCAATCACGCTGACCCCCAGACCCTGGGTGCAAAATACATGACGTCTTTAGAGGATGTTGCGGTGTGTCACAGTATGCTAATGTGTAGCCCCATTTGTTACATGGTGTTGCGGTATGTCACAGTATGCTAATGTATAGCCCCATTTGTTACATGGTGTTACGGTATGTCACAGTATGCTAATGTATAGCCCCATTTGTTACATGGTGTTACGGTATGTCACGGTATGCTAATGTATAGTCCCATTTGTTACAGGGTGTTACGGTAGGTCACAGTAGGCTAATGTATAGCCCCATTTGTTACATGTTGTTACGGTATGTCACAGTATGCTAATGTTTGGCCCCATTTGTTACATGGTGTTACGGTAAGTAACAGTATGCTAATGTATAGCCCCATTTGTTACATGGTGTTACGGTATGTCACAGTATGCTAATGTATAGCTACATTTGTTACAGGGTGCAACGGTATGTCACAGTATGCTAATGTATAGCGCCATTTGTTGCATTGTGTTACGGTATGTCACAGTATGCTACTGTATAGCCCCATTTGTTACATGGTGTTACGGTATGTCACAGTATGCTAATGTATAGCCCCATTTGTTACATGGTGTTACGGTATGTCACAGTATGCTAATGTATAGCTACATTTGTTACAGGGTGCTACGGTATGTCACAGTATGCTAATGTATAGCGCCATTTGTTGCATTGTGTTACGGTATGTCACAGTATGCTACTGTATAGCCCCATTTGTTGCATTGTGTTACGGTATGTCACTGTAGGCTCATGTTCATGTAAAGCCCCATTTGTTACAGTGTGTCACGGTATGTTATTGTATAGCCCCGTTTGTTAGAGGGTGTTACGGTATGTCACAGTATGTTAATTTATAGTACGAATTGTTACAGGGTATTACGCCATTACACCACAAGATACAGGAGGGTGCTATGGTATGTTATAGCATGCTATGTATGCTACCGTTGGTTACAGTATGATACGGTAGTCAGAATCTGTTACAGTAAGGGCGTTACAGCTTGTTGCAATGTGTTATAGTTTGTGGCAATGTGTTACAGTTTGTTGCAATATGTTACAGTTTGTTGCAATATGTTATAATTTGTTGCAATAAGTTACAGTGTGTTGCAATGTTACAGTGTAACTTATTGCAACAAACTATATGTTACATCATGTTACAATGTTACAGTGTGTTCCAATATATTACAGTGTGTTGCAATATGTTATAGCATGCTACAATATTTTACAGTGCGTTACAGTATGTTACAAGATTTTACAGTATGTTTTAGTATCTTGCCGGTGTGGTATGCGGGATTGTCCCCCATGCGATGTCATGTCTGTACCTATCATAATGGCACCGTACGAACACATGGAGCGGAGAGGACCTCAATATGATGCATGTTATGTAAGGGGGCAGCTCCGCATGGGGGGACACTTCCGCATGTTACACCGAAACTTACGCAAGCAAAGAAGGCGACGTAGATGGCCAGGGTCCTGGGATGTCGCTGGCGTCCGGGACGCCAGGGAGACACTGAGGGTTCCGGACAAGGGAGGCCGTGTGGCGCGGGCTCCCCTCCGGCGCAGCCCCCCGCTCCGCTAACCTGCCCCTCTGGCTGGTTGGTGCCGTCGTTGCTCGGTGATTGGACCGTCGCCTGGACGACAACGACCGGGCGGCCACGGTCACCGGGCTCCCCTTCAGCCTTAGGCGCCTCAGCGGACTCCCCTTCAGCCTTAGGCGCCTCAGCGGACTCCCCTTTAGCCTTAGGCGCCTCAGCGGACTCCCCTTCAGCCTTAGGCGCCTCAGCGGACTCCCCTTTAGCCTTAGGCGCCTCAGCGGACTCCCCTTTAGCCTTTGGCGCCTCAGCGGACTCCCCTTCAGCCTTAGGCGCCTCAGCGGACTCCCCTTTAGCCTTAGGCGCCTCAGCGGACTCCCCTTTAGCCTTAGGCGCCTCAGCGGACTCCCCTTTAGCCTTAGGCGCCTCAGCGGACTCCCCTTCAGCCTTAGGCGCCTCAGCGGACTCTGCCACAGTCACCTCATCCATGCTGAGTGGACCAGCGAGTTAGTGCCCACCTGTCTCGTTTCGTCGTGACACATCGGCCGGCGTGCGGACTTTGTCCGCCATGGAAACAGCGTGATAACGAGCACCAGTAGCTCTGTATGGCGGGCCATCCTAACATTTATTCCCTAATTCTTGATATCAACAATTCAATTCTTGATATCAACAATTCAATTCTTGATATCAACAATTCAATTCTTGATATCAAGAAATCAATTCTTGGTATCAAGAAATCAATTCTTGATATCAACAATTCAATTCTTGATATCAAGAATAAAGAGCGTCATTTCTTGATATCAACAATACAATTCTTGATATCAACAATACAATTCTTGATATCAAGAAATCAATTCTTGATATCAACAATTCAATTCTTGATATCAACAATTCAATTCTTGATATCAAGAATAAAGAGCGTCATTTCTTGATATCAACAATACAATTCTTGATATCAACAATACAATTCTTGATATCAAGAAATCAATTCTTGATATCAACAATTCAATTCTTGATATCAACAATTCAATTCTTGATATCAACAATTCAATTCTTGATATCAACAAGTCAATTCATGATATTAACAATTCAATTCTTGATATCAAGAATTAGTGTACCATTTCTTGATATCAACAAATCAATTCTTGATATCAACAATTCAATTCTTCATATCAACAATTCAATTCTTGATATCAAGAATTGATTTAATGATATCAAGAAATCAATTCTTGGTATCAAGAAATCAATTCATGATATCAACAATTCAATTCTTGATATCAAGAATTAGTGTGCCATTTCTTGATATCAAGAAATCAATTCTTGATATCAACAATTCAATTCCTGATATCAAGAATTCGCATGAGTGCACACGGCCTTGATGAAAAAACGAAGACTCCCTTGTATGGCGGGCCATACTATAAAAGAATTGATTTCTTGATATCAAGAATTGAATTGTTGATATCAAGAATTGAATTGTTGATATCAAGAATTGAATTGTTGATATCAAGAATTGAATTATTGATATCAAGAATTGATTTCTTGATTGATTTCTTGATATCAAGAATTGTATTGTTGATATCAAGAAATGACGCTATTTATTCTTGATATCAAGAATTGAATTGTTGATATCAAGAATTGAATTGTTGATATCAAGAATTGATTTCTTGATTGATTTCTTGATATCAAGAATTGTATTGTTGATATCAAGAAATGACGCTATTTTTTCGTGATATCAAGAATTGAATTGTTGATATCAAGAATTGATTGATATTGATATCAAGAATTGATATCAAGAATTAGGGAATAAATGTTAGGATGGCCCGCCATAGAGGTGAGCTCTTGTGACCGGTAACATGGCCCAGATTAACGCAATGGTCTACATACCTTAATTGAGTGGGGGGGGGGGGGGGAGGGAGGGGGGAGCAAGGGGTAATTCCGTTCCTCGGGAAAGGGCGTTTAATTTCACCGTGTACTGGGAATGAGGCAAACAATTCTTCGTGAACTGGGAATGGAGTGTTAGCCGACCGCCGTGATCAAGGATTTCCATTAATCGTGAACTGGGAATTTTAAAACTGAATAGCCGTGAATCAGGAAATCGTCAATTTAGTATCATGTATCCGCTCTTCCTTTGTTTGCGGGATGTTCTCATTTTAATTCTTCGTGACCCGAGAATAAAGACATTTATTCGTCGTCATTTGGGAACACGCAATCCTTTGTTTGGTATAAATAACGATATATACCTATATATAATAATACAGGAGCATGAGTCATATGCGAGCTACACCATACTCACTATGTATAGACATTCTGGGTAACTACTAACTCAATTTATCCGTTGGCGTACTGTCAGTCAGGTACAGAAGACAACGTGCCTCCCCAGTCTTACGGTAAGGATTACAGCGCATTTGGTCTCCAAATCCATTGTTAGGTAGCCAGTCCTGAATAAATGACCATACCAGCATAACCTGGTGTTATAATGTTTTCCATAATGTACTTATTAAGTCAAAGGTAGCGTTCACCTCTCTTGCTAGTCAACAGGAGGAGAATCCAACACTCCAGTAATGTTATCTATACAAGCGAATGCTCCTGTTATCTCTACATCAGGACGCCGTAATCAACGAAAGGATAGTTTTTCACTCTTGATGTTATAACTTGCATTCATCTAGCCCTGACGCATGGCCCTCACGACCTCAACCCTAACGGGGGGGTGTAAGGGCCATGCCGTACACACGGTCAAAAAAGTAGCATTGCATCACCCAGCTCGCTTCGATGAATGATTGTCGATTATGACGACGAACCTACCTCTCCTAATCGCCTCGATCCTCTTCTTTAGACATTACTTGGACCACAGGATGCATTCATTTTAAAGTTTGCTCTCTACTTCTTGCACATCAATGATATTTTCGTCGATCGTTAACGGTTTTCCTCCGTGCCGCTTCAAATTTTTCTAGGCGGTTGCCGCGGCTCGTTTGTTGACATCAGGTAATACACCCGACAGCTTCGTATGGCGGCGCCACTAATTCTCGTTGTGTGTCTATAGTCGTGCCTGCGTTTTTGACGCAACTAGCGGCGCCGCCATGCGGATGATGTCTGTTTTATTGCCTGGTCAAACTTGAAGCGTCAGAGAGGAAAGCCGTTAACAACCGATCAAAATATCATTCATGTGCAAGTCATAGAGAGCAAACTTTAAAATGAATGCATCCTAGGGTCCAAGTAATGTGTAAAGAAGAGGGTCGCGGCGAGTTAGAGAGGTAGGCTCGTTGTCATAATCGACAATCATTCATCGAAATGAGCTTGGTTATGTATTACTACTTTTTTAACCATGTGTATTGCTTGACCCTTCTGCCTATCAGCTTGTTGTCAGAAGGGTCAAGTTCACTGGGCTAGCATTCATCTCTTACCTCATCGGGTGTCAAGAGAGAACATGATGCTTGAAGCGCGAATATACGGAACAGACTTTCTCCTCTCACAGTGTTCCATAGACGAGCATCACACGCCCGATGCACCTGGCCAGTTGCCGCGCTAAGTCCTAACGAGTGTGGTTAGCTAATGGTTGACCCACGCCTGGAAACTGAAGAGACTTGGATCTCTAACCATAAGGAGGTCCAGACGATCCACTGAAAGCTAATCAGCCTTAATCTTAATAAGTCACCGTCTGGTTAACAGGGTCCAGCCCTGTGGATGCCTCATTGCTGTGCTTGCCGAGAGTTACGCTTGCAATGGATGCTGTCATGGGGGCATTATGACGTATGGTGTTAGTTATTGTGGCATTCGCCAGATGGCGCTGATTTACAGAAGGTCAATTTCTTTGGGGGTTGGAAGGGGGGCAGGGGACGTAATTCTTAGAACCTTATAGGACTGGTGGGTTTCGTACTCACAGAATAACGACTAGAATGTTATAGGACTGTTGGGTTCCGTACCCACTAGAATGTTGTAGAACTGTTGGGGACCGTACCGTACCGTATTTTTCGTAGACTTTATGATGATCGGAGTCTAGTGAAATATCGCGAATCTAGACGAAACTATAAGTTTGTGTTAGCAAACGGAAAACACATTTCAACAGCAGGCACGTGCGGTATTATACCAAGCGTTCAAAAACAGACGCGCGCCGTATTATACCAAGCGTTCAACAACAGACAAGTCCGGTATTATACCAAGCGTTCAACAGCAGACACTGCGGTATTATACCAAGCGTTCAACAACAGACATGTGGGGTATTATATCATGCGTTCAACAAGACACGTGGGGTATTATACCACGCGTTCAACAGCAGACACGTGCGGTATTATACCACGCGTTCAACAGACACGTGCAGTATTATACCAAGCGTTCAACAGCAGACACGTGCGGTAACATACCAAGCGTTCAACCGCAGACACGTGCGGTATTATACCAAGCGTCCAACAACAGACACGTGCGGTATTATACCACGCGTTCAACAGCAGACACGTGCGGTATTATACCATGCGTTCAACAAAAGACACGTTCGGTATTATACCAAGCGTTCAACAGCAGACACGTGCGGTATTATACCAAGCGTCCAACAACAGACACGTGCGGTATTATACCACGCGTTCAACAGCAGACACGTGCGGTATTATACCATGCGTTCAACAAAAGACACGTTCGGTATTATACCAAACGTTCAACAGCAGAAACGTGCGGTATTAAACCACGTGTTCAACGACACATGCAGTATTATACCACGCGTTCAACACCAGACACGTGCGGAATTACACCACGCGTTCAACAGCAGACACGTGCGGTATTATACCACGCGTTCAACAGACACGTTCGATATTATACCAAGCGTTCAACAGCAGACACGTGCGGTAACATACCAAGCGTTCAACAGCATACACGTGCGGTATTATACCAAGCGTCCAACAACAGACACGTGCGGTATTATACCACGCGTTCAACAGCAGACACGTGCGGTATTATGCCAAGCGTCCAACAACAGACACGTGCGGTATTATACCACGCGTTCAACAGCAGACACGTGCGGTATTATACCATGCGTTCAACAAAAGACACGTTCGGTATTATACCAAGCGTTCAACAGCAGAAACGTGCGGTATTATACCACGCGTTCAACGACACATGCAGTATTATACCACGCGTTCAACACCAGACACGTGCGGCATTATACTACGCGTTCAACAGCAGACACGTTCGGTATTATACCAAGCGTCCAACAGCAGACACGTGCGGTATTATACCACGCGTTCAACAGCAGACACGTGCGGTATTATACCAAGCGTCCAACAGCAGACACGTGCGGTATTATACCACGCGTTCAACAGCAGACACGTGCGGTATTATACCATGCGTTCAACAAAAGACACGTTCGGTATTATACCAAGCGTTCAACAGCAGAAACGTGCGGTATTATACCACGCGTTCAACGACACATGCAGTATTATACCACGCGTTCAACACCAGACACGTGCGGCATTATACTACGCGTTCAACAGCAGACACGTTCGGTATTATACCAAGCGTCCAACAGCAGACACGTGCGGTATTATACCACGCGTTCAACAGCAGACACGTGCGGTATTATACCAAGCGTTCAACAGCAGACACGTGCGGTATTAGACACGTGCGGTATTATACCACGCGTTAAACAGCAGACACGTGCGGTATTATACCACGCGTTCAACCGCGAATTAGGCTGTCCGCTCTCGGCCCTACTTTTCATTTTAGTGATAGAATTATTAGCGACGAGAATTAAACAAAACAATGCTATTGGAGGATATAAGATGAAGATGAGGGCTTCCAAAAAAACTGTAAAAATATCTCAATATGCTGATGATGCGACTCTTCTGCTAAAGGACGCAAACCAAATAACTGAACCCTTTAAAGAAATCAACCTGTTTTCTGCGGCGATGGGCCCCGAAATTAATATAGGTAAGTACAACCATAGAAAGGTTTCTTGGCGAGGAAGGCAATAATGGAGACGAAATAGTTACATTTACAACAGAACCCATAAGAGGTCTCCTTTGCGCATTTTTGCAGATGGTAGTGACAGTGTTTGGGGCAGCAATATATACGCTTGATAGGGGACAGTTTAGAAGGTTTAAGATTCAAAGCGATAGACGAGAAGAAATACCTGATCTCCTGGATCTTCCACTATTTTATAGAAACATATACACTTCCCTAGACACACTGAACTCACACTTCCCTAGACACACTGAACTCACACTTCTCTAGACACACTGAACTCACACTTCCCTAGACACACTGAACTCACACTTCCCCAGACACACCACACTCACACTTCCCTGGACACACCGCACTCACACTTCCCTGGACACACCGCACTCACACTTCCCTAGACACACCACATTCACACTTCCCTAGACACACCACAGTCACACTTCCCTAGACACACCGCACTCACACTTCCCTGGACACACTGAACTCACACTTCCCTAGACACACCACACTCACACTTCCCTGGACACACTGCACTCACACTTCCCTAGACACACCGCAATCACACTTCCCTGGACACACCGCACTCACACTTCCCTAGACACACCACACTCACACTTCCCTAGACACACCACAGTCACACTTCCCTAGACACACCACACTCACACTTCCCTAGACACACCACAGTCACACTTCCCTGGACCCACCACACTCACACTTCCCTGGACACACCGCACTCACACTTCCCTAGACACACCACACTCACACTTCCCTAGACACACCACCCTCACACTTCCCTAGACACACCACACTCACACTTCCCTAGACACACCGCACTCACACTTCCCTAGACACACCACAGTCACACTTCCCTAGACACACCACACTCACACTTCCCTAGACACACCACAGTCACACTTCCCTGGACCCACCACACTCACACTTCCCTGGACACACGGCACTCACACTTCCCTAGACACACTGCACTCACACTTCCCTGGACACACCACAGTCACACTTCCCTGGACACACCGCACTCACACTTCCCTGGACACACCACAGTCACACTTCCCTGGACACACCGCACTCACACTTCCCTGGACACACCGCACTCACACTTCCCTAGACACACCGCACTCACACTTCCCTGGACACACCGCACTCACACTCCCCTAGACACACCGCACTCACACTTCCCTGGACACACCGCACTCACACTTCCCTGGACACATTGCACTCACACTTCCCTGGACACACCGCACTCACACTTCCCTGGACACACCGCACTCACGCTTCCCTGGACACACCGCACTCACACTTCCCTAGACACACACCACTCACACTTCCCTAGACACACCACACTCACACTTCCCTAGACACACCACACTCACACTTCCCTGGACACACCACACTCACACTTCCCTAGACACACCGCACTCACACTTCCCTGGACACACCACACTCACACTTCCCTAGACACACCGCACTCACACTTCCCTGGACACATTGCACTCACACTTCCCTAGACACACCACACTCACACTTCCCTGGACACACCACTCACACTTCCCTAGACACACCACACTCACACTTTCCTGGACACACCACTCACACTTCCCTAGACACACCACTCACACTTCCCTGGACACACCGCACTCACACTTCCCTGGACACACCACACTCACACTTCCCTGGACACACCACTCACACTTCCCCAGACACACCGCACTCACACTTCCCTGGACACACCGCACTCACACTTCCCTGGACACACCACTCACACTTCCCTAGACACACCACACTCACACTTCCCTAGACACACCGCACTCACACTTCCCTAGACACACCACACTCACACTTCCCTAGACACACCGCACTCACACTTCCCTGGACACACTGCACTCACACTTCCCTGGACACACCACACTCACACTTCCCTAGACACACCACACTCACACTTCCCTAGACACACCGCACTCACACTTCCCTGGACACACCGCACTCACACTTCCCTAGACACACCGCACTCACACTTCCCTAGACACACCGCACTCACACTTCCCTAGACACACCACACTCACACTTCCCTGGACACACTGCACTCACACTTCCCTGGACACACCGCACTCACACTTCCCTTGACACACGGCACTCACACTTCCCTGGACACACCGCACTCACACTTCCCTGGACACACTGCACTCACACTTCCCTGGACACACCGCACTCACACTTCCCTGGACACACCACAGTCACACTTCCCAGGAAACACCGCACTCACACTTCCCTGGACACACCGCACTCACACTTCCCTAGACACACCGCACTCACACTTCCCTAGACACACCACACTCACATCCCTAGACACACCGCACTCACACTTCCCTGGACACACCGCACTCACACTTTCCTGGACACACCACTCACACTTCCCTGGACACACCGCACTCACACTTCCCTGGACACACTGCACTCACACTTCCCTAGATACACCGCACTCACACTTCCCTAGACACACCGCACTCACACTTCCCTAGACACACCGCACTCACACTTCCCTGGACACACCACACTCACTTCCCTAGAAACACCACACTCACACTTCCCTGGACACACCGCACTCACACTTCCCTGGACACACCGCACTCACACTTCCCTGGACACACCGCACTCACACTTCCCTGGACACACCACACTCACACTTCCCTGGACACACCACTCACACTTCCCTGGACACACCACACTCACACTTCCCTGGACACACCGCACTCACGCGTCCCTGGACACACCGCACTCACACTTCCCTGGACACACCGCACTCACACTTCCCTGGACACACCGCACTCACACTTCCCTGGACACACCGCACTCACACTTCCCTGGACACACCGCACTCACACTTCCCTAGACACACCTCACTCATACTTCCCTAGACACACTGCACTCACACTTCCCTGGACACACCGCACTCACACTTCCCTAGACACACCACTCACACTTTCCTGGACACACCGCACTCACACTTCCCTGGACACACCGCGCTCACACTTCCCTGGACACACCACACTCACACTTCCCTGGAAACACCGCACTACCACTTCCCTGGACACACCGCACTCACACTTCCCTAGACACACCACCCACACTTCCCTAGACACACCACACTCACACTTCCCTGGAAACACCGCACTCACACTTCCCTGGACACACCGCACTCACACTTCCCTGGACACACCGCACTCACACTTCCCTGGACACACCGCACTCACACTTCCCTGGACACACCGCACTCACACTTCCCTAGACACACCGCAATCACACTTCCCTGGACACACCGCACTCACACTTCCCTGGACACACCGCACTCACACTTCCCTAGACACACCGCAATCACACTTCCCTGGACACACCGCACTCACACTTCCCTAGACACACCGCACTCACACTTCTCTGAACACACCGCACTCACACTTCCCTGGACACACCGCACTCACACTTCCCTAGATACACCGCACTCACACTTCCCTAGACACACCGCACTCACACTTCCCTAGACACACCGCACTCACACTTCCCTGGACACACCACACTCACTTCCCTAGAAACACCACACTCACACTTCCCTGGACACACCGCACTCACACTTCCCTGGACACACCGCACTCACACTTCCCTGGACACACCGCACTCACACTTCCCTGGACACACCACACTCACACTTCCCTGGACACACCACTCACACTTCCCTGGACACACCACACTCACACTTCCCTGGACACACCGCACTCACGCGTCCCTGGACACACCGCACTCACACTTCCCTGGACACACCGCACTCACACTTCCCTGGAAACACCGCACTCACACTTCCCTGGACACACCGCACTCACACTTCCCTGGACACACCGCACTCACACTTCCCTAGACACACCTCACTCATACTTCCCTAGACACACTGCACTCACACTTCCCTGGACACACCGCACTCACACTTCCCTAGACACACCACTCACACTTTCCTGGACACACCGCACTCACACTTCCCTGGACACACCGCGCTCACACTTCCCTGGACACACCACACTCACACTTCCCTGGAAACACCGCACCACCACTTCCCTGGACACACCGCACTCACACTTCCCTAGACACACCACTCACACTTCCCTAGACACACCACACTCACACTTCCCTGGAAACACCGCACTCACACTTCCCTGGACACACCGCACTCACACTTCCCTGGACACACCGCACTCACACTTCCCTGTACACACCGCACTCACACTTCCCTGGACACACCGCACTCACACTTCCCTAGACACACCGCAATCACACTTCCCTGGACACACCGCACTCACACTTCTCTGAACACACCGCACTCACACTTCCCTGGACACACCGCACTCACACTTCCCTAGACACACCGCACTCACACTTCCCTAGACACACCACTCACACTTCCCTGGACACACCACACTCACACTTCCCTAGACACACCGCACTCACACTTCCCTGGACACACCGCACACACACTTCCCTGGACACACCGCACTCACACTTCCCTGGACACACCGCACTCACACTTCCCTGGACACACCGCACTCACACTTCCCTAGACACACCGCACTCACACTTCCCGAGACACACCGCACTCACACTTCCCTGGACACACCGCTCTCACACTTCCCTGGACACACCGCAATCACACTTCCCTGGACACACCGCACTCACACTTCCCTAGACACACCGCACTCACACTTCCCTGGACACACCGCTCTCACACTTCCCTGGACACACCGCACTCACACTTCCCTGGACACACCGCACTCACACTTCCCTAGACCCACCGCACTCACACTTCCCTAGACACACCACTCACACTTCCCTTGACACACCACACTCACACTTCCCTAGACACACCGCACTCACACTTCCCTAGACACACCGCAATCACACTTCCCTGGACACACCGCACTCACACTTCTCTGGACACACCGCACTCACACTTCCCTGGACACACCGCACTCACACTTCCCTAGACACACCGCACTCACACTTCCCTAGACACACCACTCACACTTCCCTGGACACACTTCACTCACACTTCCCTAGACACACCGCACTCACACTTCCCTGGACACACCGCACACACACTTCCCTGGACACACCGCACTCACACTTCCCTGGACACACCACACTCACACTTCCCTAGACACACTGCACTCACACTTCCCTGGACACACCGCACTCACACTTCTCTGGACACACCGCACTCACACTTCCCTAGACACACCGCACTCACACTTCCCTAGACACACCGCACTCACACTTCCCTAGACACACCGCACTCACACTTCCCTAGACACACCGCACTCACACTTCCCTGGACACACCGCTCTCACACTTCCCTGGACACACCGCAATCACACTTCCCTGGACACACCGCACTCACACTTCCCTAGACACACCGCAATCACACTTCCCTGGATACACCGCACTCACACTTCTCTGGACACACCGCACTCACACTTCCCTGGACACACCGCACTCACACTTCCCTAGACACACCGCACTCACACTTCCCTAGACACACCACTCACACTTCCCTGGACACACCACACTCACACTTCCCTAGACACACCGCACTCACACTTCTCTGGACACACCGCACTCACACTTCCCTGGACACACCGCACTCACACTTCCCTGGACACACCGCACTCACACTTCCCTGGACACACCGCACTCACACTTCCCTAGACACACCGCACTCACACTTCCCTAGACACACCGCACTCACACTTCCCTGGACACACCGCTCTCACACTTCCCTGGACACACCGCAATCACACTTCCCTGGACACACCGCACTCACACTTCCCTAGACACACCGCACTCACACTTCCCTGGACACACCGCTCTCACACTTCCCTGGACACACCGCAATCACACTTCCCTGGACACACCGCACTCACACTTCCCTGGACACACCGCACTCACACTTCCCTAGACACACCGCACTCACACTTCCCTGGACACACTGCACTCACACGTCCCTAGACACACTGCACTCACACTTCCCTAGACACACCGCACTCACACTTCCCTAGACACACCGCACTCACACTTCCCTGGACACACCGCTCTCACACTTCCCTGGACACACCGCAATCACACTTCCCTGGACACACCGCACTCACACTTCTCTGGACACACCGCACTCACACTTCCCTGGACACACCGCACTCACACTTCCCTAGACACACCGCACTCACACTTCCCTAGACACACCGCACTCACACTTCCCTGGACACACCGCACTCACACTTCCCTGGACACACCGCACTCACACTTCCCTGGACACACCACACTCACACTTCCCTGGACACACCGCACTCACACTTCCTTGGACCCACCGCACTCAAACTTCCCTGGACACACTGCACTCACACTTCCCTAGACACACCGCACTCACACTTCCCTGGACACACCGCACTCACACTTCCCTGGACACACCGCACTCACACTTCCCTAGACACACCGCACTCACACTTCCCGAGACACACCACACTCACATCCCTAGACACACCGCAATCACACTTCCCTGGACACACCGCACTCACACTTCCCTGGACACACCGCACTCACACTTCCCTAGACACACCACACTCACACTTCCCTGGACACACCGCACTCTCATTTCCCTGGACACACCGCAATCACACTTCCCTGGACACACCGCACTCACACTTCCCTAGACACACCGCACTCACACTTCCCTAGACACACCGCACTCACACTTCCCTAGACACACCCACTCACACTTCCCTAGACACACCACACTCACCCTTCCCTAGACACACTGCACTCAAACTTCTCTGGACACACCGCATTCACACTTCCCTAGACACATCGCACTCACACTTCCCTAGACACACCTCACTCACACTTCCCTAGACACACCGCACTCACACTTCTCTAGAGACACCGCACTCACACTTCCCTAGACACACCGCACTCACACTTCCCTGGACACACCGCTCTCACACTTCCCTGGACACACCGCAATCACACTTCCCTGGACACACCGCACTCACACTTCTCTGGACACAGCGCACTCACACTTCCCTGGACACACCGCACTCACACTTCCCTGGACACACCACACTCACACTTCCCTGGACACACCGCACTCACACTTCCCTAGACACACCGCACTCACACTTCTCTAGAGACACCGCACTCACACTTCCCTAGACACACCGCACTCACACTTCCCTGGACACACCGCTCTCACACTTCCCTGGACACACCGCAATCACACTTCCCTGGACACACCGCACTCACACTTCCCTGGACACACCGCACTCACACTTCCCTGGACACACCACACTCACACTTCCCTGGACACACCGCACTCACACTTCCCTAGACACACCGCAATCACACTTCCCTAGACACACCGCACTCACACTTCCCTAGACACACCGCACTCACACTTCCCTAGACACACCACACTCACACTTCCCTGGACACACCGCACTCACACTTCCCTGGACACACCGCACTCACACTTCCCTAGACACACCGCACTCACACTTCCCTAGACACACCACACTCACTTTCCTAGACACACTGCACTCACACTTCCCTGGACACACCGCACTCACTTCCCTAGACACACCACACTCACACTTCCCTAGACACACCGCACTCACACTTCCCTGGACACATCACACTCACACTTCCCTGGACACACCACACTCACTTCCCTAGACACACCGCACTCACACTTCCGTAGACACACCACATTCATTACCCTAGACACACCGCATTCACACTTCCCTAGACACACCACACTCACTTCCCTAGACACACTGCACTCACACTTCCCTGGACACACCGCGCTCACACTTCCCTAGACACACCGCACTCACACTTCCCTGGACACATCACACTCACACTTCCCTGGACACACCACACTCACTTCCCTAGACACACCGCACTCACACTTCCGTAGACACACCACATTCATTACCCTAGACACACCGCATTCACACTTCCCTAGACACACCGCACTCACACTTTCGTAGACACACCACATTCATTACCCTGGACACACCGCACTCACACTTCCCTGGACACACCGCACTCACACTTCCCTAGACACACCGCACTCACACTTCCCTAGACACACCACACTCACTTTCCTAGACACACTGCACTCACACTTCCCTGGACACACCGCACTCACTTCCCTAGACACACCACACTCACACTTCCCTAGACACACCGCACTCACACTTCCCTGGACACATCACACTCACACTTCCCTGGACACACCACACTCACTTCCCTAGACACACCGCACTCACACTTCCGTAGACACACCACATTCATTACCCTAGACACACCGCATTCACACTTCCCTAGACACACCACACTCACTTCCCTAGACCCACCGCACTCACACTTCCCTAGACACACCACTCACACTTCCCTTGACACACCACACTCACACTTCCCTAGACACACTGCACTCACACTTCCCTGGACACACCGCGCTCACACTTCCCTAGACACACCGCATTCACACTTCCCTGGACACACCGCGCTCACACTTCCCTAGACACACCGCACTCACACTTCCCTGGACACACCGCACTCACACTTCCCTAGACACACCACACTCACTTCCCTAGACACACCGCACTCACACTTCCCTGGACACACCGCACTCACACTTCTCTGGACACACCGCACTCACACTTCCCTAGACACACCACACTCACTTCCCTAGACCCACCGCACTCACACTTCCCTAGACACACCACTCACACTTCCCTTGACACACCACACTCACACTTCCCTAGACACACTGCACTCACACTTCCCTGGACACACCGCGCTCACACTTCCCTAGACACACCGCATTCACACTTCCCTGGACACACCGCGCTCACACTTCCCTAGACACACCGCACTCACACTTCCCTGGACACACCGCACTCACACTTCCCTAGACACACCACACTCACTTCCCTAGACACACCGCACTCACACTTCCCTAGACACACCACACTCACTTCCCTAGACACACCGCACTCACACTTCCGTAGACACACCACATTCACTACCCTAGACACACCGCATTCACACTTCCCTAGACACACCACACTCACTTCCCTAGACACACTGCACTCACACTTCCCTGGACACACCGCACTCACACTTCCCTAGACACACCACACTCACTTCCCCAGACACACCGCACTCACACTTCCCTAGACACACCACACTCACTTCCCTAGACACACCGCACTCACACTTCCCTGGACACACCGCACTCACACTTCCCTGGACACACCACACTCACACTTCCCTGGACACACCGCACTCACACTTCCCTAGACACACCGCAATCACACTTCCCTAGACACACCGCACTCACACTTCCCTAGACACACCGCACTCACACTTCCCTAGACACACCACACTCACACTTCCCTGGACACACCGCACTCACACTTCCCTGGACACACCGCACTCACACTTCCCTAGACACACCGCACTCACACTTCCCTAGACACACCACACTCACTTTCCTAGACACACTGCACTCACACTTCCCTGGACACACCGCACTCACTTCCCTAGACACACCACACTCACACTTCCCTAGACACACCGCACTCACACTTCCCTGGACACATCACACTCACACTTCCCTGGACACACCACACTCACTTCCCTAGACACACCGCACTCACACTTCCGTAGACACACCACATTCATTACCCTAGACACACCGCATTCACACTTCCCTAGACACACCACACTCACTTCCCTAGACACACTGCACTCACACTTCCCTGGACACACCGCGCTCACACTTCCCTAGACACACCGCACTCACACTTCCCTGGACACATCACACTCACACTTCCCTGGACACACCACACTCACTTCCCTAGACACACCGCACTCACACTTCCGTAGACACACCACATTCATTACCCTAGACACACCGCATTCACACTTCCCTAGACACACCGCACTCACACTTTCGTAGACACACCACATTCATTACCCTGGACACACCGCACTCACACTTCCCTGGACACACCGCACTCACACTTCCCTAGACACACCGCACTCACACTTCCCTAGACACACCACACTCACTTTCCTAGACACACTGCACTCACACTTCCCTGGACACACCGCACTCACTTCCCTAGACACACCACACTCACACTTCCCTAGACACACCGCACTCACACTTCCCTGGACACATCACACTCACACTTCCCTGGACACACCACACTCACTTCCCTAGACACACCGCACTCACACTTCCGTAGACACACCACATTCATTACCCTAGACACACCGCATTCACACTTCCCTAGACACACCACACTCACTTCCCTAGACCCACCGCACTCACACTTCCCTAGACACACCACTCACACTTCCCTTGACACACCACACTCACACTTCCCTAGACACACTGCACTCACACTTCCCTGGACACACCGCGCTCACACTTCCCTAGACACACCGCATTCACACTTCCCTGGACACACCGCGCTCACACTTCCCTAGACACACCGCACTCACACTTCCCTGGACACACCGCACTCACACTTCCCTAGACACACCACACTCACTTCCCTAGACACACCGCACTCACACTTCCCTGGACACACCGCACTCACACTTCTCTGGACACACCGCACTCACACTTCCCTAGACACACCACACTCACTTCCCTAGACCCACCGCACTCACACTTCCCTAGACACACCACTCACACTTCCCTTGACACACCACACTCACACTTCCCTAGACACACTGCACTCACACTTCCCTGGACACACCGCGCTCACACTTCCCTAGACACACCGCATTCACACTTCCCTGGACACACCGCGCTCACACTTCCCTAGACACACCGCACTCACACTTCCCTGGACACACCGCACTCACACTTCCCTAGACACACCACACTCACTTCCCTAGACACACCGCACTCACACTTCCCTAGACACACCACACTCACTTCCCTAGACACACCGCACTCACACTTCCGTAGACACACCACATTCACTACCCTAGACACACCGCATTCACACTTCCCTAGACACACCACACTCACTTCCCTAGACACACTGCACTCACACTTCCCTGGACACACCGCACTCACACTTCCCTAGACACACCACACTCACTTCCCCAGACACACCGCACTCACACTTCCCTAGACACACCACACTCACTTCCCTAGACACACCGCACTCACACTTCCCTAGACACACCGCACTCACACTTCCCGAGACACACCACACTCACATCCCTAGACACACCGCAATCACACTTCCCTGGACACACCGCACTCACACTTCCCTGGACACACCGCACTCACACTTCCCTAGACACACCACACTCACACTTCCCTGGACACACCGCACTCTCATTTCCCTGGACACACCGCAATCACACTTCCCTGGACACACCGCACTCACACTTCCCTAGACACACCGCACTCACACTTCCCTAGACACACCGCACTCACACTTCCCTAGACACACCCACTCACACTTCCCTAGACACACCACACTCACCCTTCCCTAGACACACTGCACTCACACTTCTCTGGACACACCGCATTCACACTTCCCTAGACACATCGCACTCACACTTCCCTAGACACACCTCACTCACACTTCCCTAGACACACCGCACTCACACTTCTCTAGAGACACCGCACTCACACTTCCCTAGACACACCGCACTCACACTTCCCTGGACACACCGCTCTCACACTTCCCTGGACACACCGCAATCACACTTCCCTGGACACACCGCACTCACACTTCTCTGGACACAGCGCACTCACACTTCCCTGGACACACCGCACTCACACTTCCCTGGACACACCACACTCACACTTCCCTGGACACACCGCACTCACACTTCCCTAGACACACCGCACTCACACTTCTCTAGAGACACCGCACTCACACTTCCCTAGACACACCGCACTCACACTTCCCTGGACACACCGCTCTCACACTTCCCTGGACACACCGCAATCACACTTCCCTGGACACACCGCACTCACACTTCCCTGGACACACCGCACTCACACTTCCCTGGACACACCACACTCACACTTCCCTGGACACACCGCACTCACACTTCCCTAGACACACCGCAATCACACTTCCCTAGACACACCGCACTCACACTTCCCTAGACACACCGCACTCACACTTCCCTAGACACACCACACTCACACTTCCCTGGACACACCGCACTCACACTTCCCTGGACACACCGCACTCACACTTCCCTAGACACACCGCACTCACACTTCCCTAGACACACCACACTCACTTTCCTAGACACACTGCACTCACACTTCCCTGGACACACCGCACTCACTTCCCTAGACACACCACACTCACACTTCCCTAGACACACCGCACTCACACTTCCCTGGACACATCACACTCACACTTCCCTGGACACACCACACTCACTTCCCTAGACACACCGCACTCACACTTCCGTAGACACACCACATTCATTACCCTAGACACACCGCATTCACACTTCCCTAGACACACCACACTCACTTCCCTAGACACACTGCACTCACACTTCCCTGGACACACCGCGCTCACACTTCCCTAGACACACCGCACTCACACTTCCCTGGACACATCACACTCACACTTCCCTGGACACACCACACTCACTTCCCTAGACACACCGCACTCACACTTCCGTAGACACACCACATTCATTACCCTAGACACACCGCATTCACACTTCCCTAGACACACCGCACTCACACTTTCGTAGACACACCACATTCATTACCCTGGACACACCGCACTCACACTTCCCTGGACACACCGCACTCACACTTCCCTAGACACACCGCACTCACACTTCCCTAGACACACCACACTCACTTTCCTAGACACACTGCACTCACACTTCCCTGGACACACCGCACTCACTTCCCTAGACACACCACACTCACACTTCCCTAGACACACCGCACTCACACTTCCCTGGACACATCACACTCACACTTCCCTGGACACACCACACTCACTTCCCTAGACACACCGCACTCACACTTCCGTAGACACACCACATTCATTACCCTAGACACACCGCATTCACACTTCCCTAGACACACCACACTCACTTCCCTAGACCCACCGCACTCACACTTCCCTAGACACACCACTCACACTTCCCTTGACACACCACACTCACACTTCCCTAGACACACTGCACTCACACTTCCCTGGACACACCGCGCTCACACTTCCCTAGACACACCGCATTCACACTTCCCTGGACACACCGCGCTCACACTTCCCTAGACACACCGCACTCACACTTCCCTGGACACACCGCACTCACACTTCCCTAGACACACCACACTCACTTCCCTAGACACACCGCACTCACACTTCCCTGGACACACCGCACTCACACTTCTCTGGACACACCGCACTCACACTTCCCTAGACACACCACACTCACTTCCCTAGACCCACCGCACTCACACTTCCCTAGACACACCACTCACACTTCCCTTGACACACCACACTCACACTTCCCTAGACACACTGCACTCACACTTCCCTGGACACACCGCGCTCACACTTCCCTAGACACACCGCATTCACACTTCCCTGGACACACCGCGCTCACACTTCCCTAGACACACCGCACTCACACTTCCCTGGACACACCGCACTCACACTTCCCTAGACACACCACACTCACTTCCCTAGACACACCGCACTCACACTTCCCTAGACACACCACACTCACTTCCCTAGACACACCGCACTCACACTTCCGTAGACACACCACATTCACTACCCTAGACACACCGCATTCACACTTCCCTAGACACACCACACTCACTTCCCTAGACACACTGCACTCACACTTCCCTGGACACACCGCACTCACACTTCCCTAGACACACCACACTCACTTCCCCAGACACACCGCACTCACACTTCCCTAGACACACCACACTCACTTCCCTAGACACACCGCACTCACACTTCCCTAGACACACCACACTCACACTTCCCTAGACACACCGCACTCACACTTCCCTAGACACACCGCACTCACACTTCCCTGGGCTCCGATACTCCGCTGGTCACTTTACTTACAATACGGCATAGACAGTCAAAGAACGTCGACTGGACACTATTCATCAAATACTTAAAGCTATTTAAAAAGCTTGTTTTTTCCTCGCGAACCATATCGGTACTGGTAAATGTTACTCACAACCTTTTCGGTGTCAGTGTCAGTATCCTCTATGTGCAGATTTGTTTTAATAGACCGAGCCACACTCTGACACTAAGCCCCGCCCGCGCTTGAGTATTTTTTCTCTGGTCTTGAATATGAAATTGACAATCATAGCTGATGGTAGATACAAGTGAGAAGTACTCATCTCTGAAACTGACAAGAAAGTGACATGCTGCTTTGTTTGTCCGACTTGTTTGTCCGACATAGCACACGTGGAAGAACTTTGTTTTCACCACATGATTGGATAAAACCAAAACAGTGACGTCAGTGAATGTTTGACAGCCTGGATCGGTCTACTGGCGGGAAACATCGGTTCAAATAGCTTGAAGCTTGTTCTACTGAATGTGTATGTGAAATAATCGCCCCCCCCCCGCGAAGGCCAGACTTGACCTAATGCGTTGTTTTGTCGTTAATAAAGGTGAAAAGATTCAAAATATCATTTGAACACATCTGTATATCTTTTTTATTTAGATAGTTTTCAATAAAACTGCACTACGATAGAAACGTCCCTGCACTGTCCCCTAGAACCCTCTTCATTTTTATCAACACTAAGTTCAGCAGTATAATGTATAGATCTATACCATACAGTGCAACCTGACGTCATTCAGGTTCGAAGACACAGGAAACTGTTAGTCCGGAGAACATGTTACGATCATCAGGACTCGTTATCCTTCATCAGGATAGCGGTGGTTGTTGTCTCTGTGGACTGTTTTGATGGGGCGCCGGTACAGCCGCCAGCTCCGCGGCCCGAGGCGCCTGGCTCGGACCCGGACTACTCAGAAGACACATCCCATCGGACCGATCCAGTTTGGTCACGTGGGTAAAACAGCAGGGTGACGATATATCCGCCTTCGTCGGGGCTTTTTTCTTCTTATCTCCTTTGAAGCCTTTGGGGAGTTTGGACTTTTTCTTTTTGCCTTGGCCGCTGAGGTTGAGAATGTCATCGTCGGGGTCGGAGGTGAGCGTGTGGATGCGGTGGAGGAAGTGGCCGGCAGCCGCGGCGTCGTCGAAGCTGAAGCCAGCCATCTTGGTGTGGTCGTTGGAGAGGCTCAGCGTGTGGAAGGTGGCGTGAGGGGCCGTGTAGTTGCTCAGGTGGTTCATGCAGTCCTTCCACAGGTAGAAGCCAGTGCCGCGTTCTGCCAGGACCACGTGTAAGCGACGATTCCGGCGACTCTCACCAGTATCCAGAACCAAAACCGGGATTCCCGCCTTATAGAAGTCCCACTTTGTGGCTTCCGGTCGCGTCGGCGATTTGGTTGGCGAGCCGTTATTGCTCCGCGTTGTACCGAAGTACAGATTGGCCAAGCACTGGCAGACGTACACTTCCGTTTTGTGGCTGCGGTAGAACATTTCCACCTGGAGCACATCCTGGTCTGTGATCTGGAGCGCTGCCTGTGACGACCGCGCATTGCCGGCCGCGCCAGGAGCTCCTCCGTCCATGGCAGGCTGGGAGCTCGCATGCCCCATCGCCATGGAAGACCTCGGCGCATGCGCATGGCTAAGCTGTGACTGTGACTGCGCACGCGCGTGGGCGATATCCGGTTGGGAGGCCACGTGATCGAGGCTACTGGTCATGTGGGAGCGGCCGTGAGTGTCGTGCCGAGCGACCGGGGGTGAGCGGTAGATGCTGGCGGTGGCCGTGGGGGCTGTGGGGGGTGGGGATTTGGGTATCTCGGGCGGCGGCGGCATGTAGTCCGCAGTACCGGGGCCGGCGTGTAGAGGCGCTACGAACCCCGACCCTTCCACGCCGACCGAGCCGAACAACCCGCGTGCCTGCTGCTGCGGGTGGCCACCACCGGAAGTGGAGCTATCCACGCTGTACTTCCGCTGGTAGCGCAGCAGGGAAGGGGTCTCGATTAGCGGCATGCTGGGTATCGCAGCAACCACAGGTGGGTTGTGGAGGCTCTCCACACCACCACCCCTTAGATTCGCCAGACCACCGGCACCACCACCGGCACCACCCCAACCCATGGGCTTGTTGTGAGTGGGCGACTGAGTCGCATCTGCGGGGAGGGTGGGTTGTACCCGGCCCAGAGAGTCGTACTTGCCTGTGAAGTATATAATGGCCTCCTTCTGTTTCTGCGCGTCGGTCATGTCCATATTGTAGCCGATGCGCTTGTCCGTGGGGGACTTGAGTACCGCCTTGCTGTAGATAGCATCCTCCTCAAACTCATTATCCAACAGGTTCGGCGTGGACGATGATCCGGAACCGCTTGTCCGGTACATACCGCCCAGGCTGCCACTGCGGCCGCTATCCCGGTGCTGAACGATCACGTCCTCCGGGCGCCCGATCCCGGCGTTATAACCCCCGAGAGGCGCGCGCCGGACGTCCGGCCGACCAGTGGGCGATAATAGGGAGGTCGGAGGGGATGTGGGGGGTCCCGGGCTGCGTCTGGGTAACGTGCCGGCTTTGTTACTGGTCGGAAAGGCGGCCAGGACATGGATGTCTTCTCGTGACGGGGACGGCAGCTGCTGCTGCTGCTGCTGCGGCGGCGGCTGCTGGTGGTACCAAGGCTGCTGCTGCTGCTGCTGCTGCTGCTGCTGGGACCAAGGCTGCATCCGGGTGATGGCTGCGCCTGGCTCGAGAGCCATGGTGCCTCGGTCAGCCAGCATAAAGCCTGCTGCCGGGAGAGACGGCGGGCTGCTGGAGGTGGGTGTGTCACGGAGGGAGGCGGTGGCGGTGGTGGGAGAGGTGGCGGCGGTGGGGGAGGGGACCATGCTGGCGGGGGTGGGGGCCTGGTGTAGTGTGGGGCGGTAGTAGCCCTCAGCGCTGGCCAAGTCGAGCCTGTCGAGCTCCTCCTCAATGCGGGAGAGGCGCCAGCTCTCCATTTTGCTGTTGAGCAGTGCTGGATCCTGCAGCGTACTGCTGATGCTTCCCACCACTCCACCACCCACCCCCACCCCGGCCCCAATCCCGGCCCCTATCCCGAACGGGGCGCCGCCCGCGTCGAATGCCATGGAGGGGAGTGGTCGGGCGGGCTACACTAATGATAACAACAAGGGGAGGAAAGCACACTCACCCGCACCCCCACCCCCCTCACCTACCCAGGTGGAGAGGGTGCCGGGTGCGAGGGCCGCCCATGCACCAACCACACTGCGTGGGAGGCTGGTTGAGTAAGAGATTCGCGAGCGGTGGGGGTGGCAGGGGGAATGGGTCTGGTTCAATGTGGCCCCTGTCGGTAGAAATGATGGAGTGAACGCGGCGCTATTCAATGGCAAGTGGACTAGGTACGTGGGTGGGTGGATGGGGGGGGGGGGGGGAGGGGTCGGTGGGTGCCAACTGGCTGGCTGGCACCCAGACAAACAGCCCGCGGCTTGCAGCAGCAACACGTCCAGACACGCCGGAGAAACACCGACACGCCGCCTATATCTATCTATCTCTCTCTCTCTCTCTCTCTCTCTCGCTCTTCCCCTTTTTTTCGTCGCTCTGTCGTTCCCCTCCCGCCTGCCAATCCCTCTGTCTATCTATCCAGCAGGGAAGAACGCGGGGCGTTCGTTCACTAGAAGCGACATCCAGCGGCGAGGTCGCTACACGTTCTGTCTCTGTCTCGCTGGGTCTCCCGTACGCCGTACGCGCGTCACTGCGGGACCCCCTCTCGGTGAGGGTGTGTGGGGGCGGGGGGCTGTCCACAATATGGGTGCCGGGGTCTGGCGGGACCCCTGAGGGCTGCTCACAATATGAGTGCCGGGGTCTGGACGGGGTTGCCCGCAATATGGGTGCCGGACCCGGGGCACCTGTGAGTCACTGCACACAGCCCAGGGCTACCGTCCCACTCCGCGAGAATCCCGTTGTTTTAAACCCCTCTTGCGGTCGATTTTCGATGCCGCGATTTTCGCTCTTCAGGCTGGCATGTGCGCTGCAAGCTGTAAGCTGGTTGTAGGTAGGGTGACTCACATGGTCTGTCCAGTGGTCTGTAGATTCCCACACATGGTCTGTCCGATGGTCTGTAGACTGACTCACATGGTCTGTCCAACAGTCTGCCGACTGCGACACATGTTCTGTCCGATAGCAGCATATGCTGGTGGTCGTTGGCTGGCTATCACGGGCTGTATGCGGGTGTTGTTAGTCCGGTTGTGGTTTCTAAGTCTGTGTAAGTATAGGGGCTCTGCGCTTTCATATATGTACTTACTGTACACATATATATATATCCTCACATCGCGAATCCGTGAGTCACAAACTCGGTACTGGCCGGTGTCTATATACTATACATACATACATACATACCCCACGACACTGTATACAGACTGTGGGACACCCACTCTCACCGCTCTCACCTCCCACTCACGTTGAACTTGGCTCAAGACACGGTCACGCATGCAGTCAGAGCGGCTTGTCTACATGTGCACGCTCTACACACACTGGTACCCCTCCCTCCCTCACTGGTCCCTCCCTCCCTCACTGGTACCCCTCTCCCCTCCCTCCCGCACCAACCAGGCGCTCACCGTGGGCCACTTTCCGAAATGTAAACTCAAGAGACGCGCCTTGCATACGAGGTCAGCAAGATGAGCCAAGCGTCAGGGTTAGTTACCTCGGAGGCGTCCCCTCCCCCTCACTGTATAAGTCAGACAAGGACGCTGACTGCCACCTCACCCGATGAGGTAGCTACGCTGACAGTACCATCATACACCAATCACAGACGCACGCGGTCGTATCCATCAACTCACCGACATGTGTACATCGACCCGGGGAACGCACCGATGTCTGTACATACATGTACAGCGAGAGGGCCGCTGGCACTGTCCTGTCCTGTGGCCGGTCGCGTACTTAGCATACCTCGTCGCAGTCGTAATCGACAAGTTGAAAGAAACATGAATATGTCGGGAGTGGATACTGCTGATGTATAGCCAGCAACGCTGTGTCTGTGTTCTCAGGGCAGAGCTTTGTGCCGTCCACTGGCGTCCTGCCTGTTGCTTGAGCACTCGTCTCCCCCCTCCCAACCTCCAGTTGTGGGTATGGGTGGTGTGGGTGGGGGCGGTGATGTGTCGCGGCCGGGTGGGTCGTCTGGGTGCCAGCTGTGAACATATACCAGCCGTGACAGGGACGTCAGGCTCTCTGTCCTCCCCACCGGTCTCTCCCAGCGGACAGAACCACAACAATCCTGGTGCCCCCCCCCCCACCTCTCCAGCACATTGCCCTTCGCACATTACCATGTCCCGGGGGTGTGGCTGTAGTCCTGGATCTGACTGGGTGTGGCTGTATGACGGTGTAGTCCTGGATCTGACTGGGTGTGGCTGTAGTCCTGGATCTGACTGGGTGTGGCTGTATGGCGGTGTAGTCCTGGATCTGACTGGGTGTGGCTGTAGTCCTGGATCTGACTGGGTGTGGCTGTATGACGGTGTAGTCCTGGATCTGACTGGGTGTGGCTGTATGACGGTGCAGTCCTGGATCTGACTGGGTGTGGCTGTATGACGGTGTAGTCCTGGATCTGACTGGGTGTGGCTGTATGACGGTGTAGTCCTGGATCTGACTGGGTGTGGCTGTATGACGGTGTAGTCCTGGATCTGACTGGGTGTGGCTGTAGTCCTGGATCTGACTGGGTGTGGCTGTATGACGGTGTAGTCCTGGATCTGACTGGGTGTGGCTGTATGACGGTGTAGTCCTGGATCAGACTGGGTGTGGCTGTATGACGGTGTAGTCCTGGATCTGACTGGGTGTGGCTGTATGACGGTGTAGTCCTGGATCTGACTGGGTGTGGCTGTATGACGGTGTAGTCCTGGATCTGACTGGGTGTGGCTGTATGACGGTGTAGTCCTGGATCTGACTGGGTGTGGCTGTATGACGGTGTGGTCCTGGATCTGACTGGGTGTGGCTGCAGTCCTGGATCTGACTGGGTGTGGCTGTAGTCCTGGATCTGACTGGGTGTGGCTATATGACAGTGCAGTCCTGGATCTGACTGGGTGTGACTGTATGACGGTGTAGTCCTGGATCTGACTGGGTGTGGCTGTATGACGGTGTAGTCCTGGATCTGACTGGGTGTGGCTGTATTACGGTGTAGTCCTGGATCTGACTGGGTGTGGCTCTAGTCCTGGATCTGACTGGGTGTGGCTCTATGACGGTGTAGTCCTGGATCTGACTGGGTGTGACTGTATGACGGTGTAGTCCTGGATCTGTCTGGGTGTGGCTGTATGACGGTGTAGTCCTGGATCTGACTGGGTGTGGCTGTATGACGGTGTAGTCCTGGATCTGACTGGGTGTGGCTGTAGTCCTGGATCTGACTGGGTGTGACTGTATGGCGGTGTAGTCCTGGATCTGAGTGGGTGTGGCTGTATGACGGGGTAGTCCTGGATCTGAATGGGTGTGGCTGTATGACGGTGTAGTCCTGGATCTGACTGGGTGTGGCTGTATGACGGTGTAGTCCTGGATCTGACTGGGTGTGGCTGTATGACGGTGTAGTCCTGGATCTGACTGGGTGTGACTGTATGACGGTGTAGTCCTGGATCTGACTGGGTGTGACTGTATGACGGTGTATTCGTGGATCTGACTGGGTGTGGCTGTATGACGGTGTAGTCCTGGATCTGACTGGATGTGGCTGTAGTCCTGGATCTGACTGGGTGTGGCTGTATGACGGTGTAGTCCTGGATCTGACTGGGTGTGGCTGTATGATGGTGTAGTCCTGGATCTGACTGGGTGTGGCTATGTGACGGTGTAGTCCTGGATCTGACTGGGTGTGGCTATGTGACGGTGTGGTCTTGGATCTGACTGGGTGTGGCTGCAGTCCTGGATCTGACTGGGTGTGGCTATGTGACGGTGTAGTCCTGGATCTGACTGGGTGTGGCTATGTGACGGTGTAGTCCTGGATCTGACTGAGTGTGGCTATGTGACGGTGTAGTCCTGGATCTGACTGGGTGTGGCTGTATGACGGTGTGGTCCTAGATCTGACTGGGTGTGGCTATGTGACGGTGTAGTCCTGGATCTGACTGGGTGTGGCTGTATGACGGTGTAGTCCTGGATCTGACTGGGTGTGACTCTTTGACGGGGCAGTCCTGGATCTGACTGGGTGTGGCTGCAGGCCTGGATCTGACTGGGTGTGGCTGTAGTCCTGGATCTGACTGGGTGTGGCTATATGACGGCGCAGTCCTGGATCTGACTGGGTGTGACTGTATGACGGTGTAGTCCTGGATCTGACTGGGTGTGGCTGTATGACGGTGTAGTCCTGGATCTGACTGGGCGTGGCTGTATGACGGTGTAGTCCTGGATCTGACTGGGTGTGGCTGTAGTCCTGGGTCTGACTGGGTGTGGCTGTATGACGGTGTAGTCCTGGATCTGACTGGGTGTGACTGTATGACGGTGTAGTCCTGGATCTGACTGGGTGTGACAGTATGACGGTGTAGTCCTGGATCTGACTGGGTGTGGCTGTATGACGGTGTAGTCCTGGATCTGACTGGGTGTGGCTGTATGACGGTGTAGTCCTGGATCTGACTGGGTGTGGCTGTAGTCCTGGATCTGACTGGGTGTGACTGTATGACGGTGTAGTCCTGGATCTGACTGGGTGTGGCTGTATGACGGTGTAGTCCTGGATCTGACTGGATGTGGCTATGTGACGGTGTAGTCCTGGATCTGACTGGGTGTGGCTATGTGACGGTGTGGTCTTGGATCTGACTGGGTGTGGCTGCAGTCCTGGATCTGACTGGGTGTGGCTATGTGATGGTGTAGTTCTGGATCTGACTGGATGTGGCTATGTGACGGTGTAGTCCTGGATCTGACTGGGTGTGGCTATGTGACGGTGTAGTCCTGGATCTGACTGGGTGTGGCTATGTGACGGTGTAGTCCTGGATCTGACTGGGTGTGGCTGTATGACGGTGTGGTCCTAGATCTGACTGGGTGTGGCTATGTGACGGTGTAGTCCTGGATCTGACTGGGTGTGGCTATGTGACGGTGTGGTCCTGGATCTGACTAGGTGTGGCTGTATGACGGTGTAGTCCTAGATCTGACTGGGTGTGGCTCTTTGACGGGGCAGTCCTGGATCTGAATGGGTGTGGCTGTATGACGGTGTAGTCCTGGATCTGACTGGGTGTGGCCCTTTGACGGGACATTCCTGGATCTGACTGGGTGTGGCTGTATGATGGTGTCGTCCTGGATCCGACTGGGTGTGGCTCTTTGACGGGGCAGTCCTGGATCTGACTGGGTGTGGCTCTTTGACGGGGCAGTCCTGGATCTGAATGGGTGTGGCTGTATGACGGTGTAGTCCTGGATCTGACTGGGTGTGGCTCTTTGACGGGGCAGTCCTGGATCTGACTGGGTGTGGCTGTAGTCCTGGATCTGACTGGGTGTGGCTGTATGACGGTGTAGTCCTGGATCTGACTGGGTGTGGCTGTATGACGGTGTAGTCCTGGATCTGACTGGGTGTGGCTGTATGACGGTGTAGTCCTGGATCTGACTGGGTGTGGCGGTATGACGGGGCAGTCCTGGATCTGACTGGGTGTGACTGTATGACGGTGTAGTCCTGGATCTGACTGGGTGTGGCTCTTTGACGGGGCAGTCCTGGATCTGACTGGGTGTGGCTGTATGACGGTGCAGTCCTGGATCTGACTGGGTGTGGCTGTATGACGGGTAGTCCTGGATCTGACTGGGTGTGGCTGTAGTCCTGGATCTGACTGGGTGTGGCTCTTTGACGGGGCAGTCCTGGATCTGAATGGGTGTGGCTGTATGACGGTGTAGTCCTGGATCTGACTGGGTGTGGCTCTTTGACGGGGCAGTCCTGGATCTGACTGGGTGTGGCTGTAGTCCTGGATCTGACTGGGTGTGGCTGTATGACGGTGTAGTCCTGGATCTGACTGGGTGTGGCTGTATGACGGTGTAGTCCTGGATCTGACTGGGTGTGGCTGTATGACGGTGTAGTCCTGGATCTGACTGGGTGTGGCGGTATGACGGGGCAGTCCTGGATCTGACTGGGTGTGACTGTATGACGGTGTAGTCCTGGATCTGACTGGGTGTGGCTCTTTGACGGGGCAGTCCTGGATCTGACTGGGTGTGGCTGTATGACGGTGCAGTCCTGGATCTGACTGGGTGTGGCTGTATGACGGGTAGTCCTGGATCTGACTGGGTGTGGCTGTAGTCCTGGATCTGACTGGGTGTGGCTGTATGACGGGGTAGTCCTGGATCTGACTGGGTGTGGCTGTATGACGGTGCAGTCCTGGATCTGACTGGGTGTGGCTGTAGTCCTGGATCCGACCTGGTGTGGTTGTAGTCCTGGATCTGACTGGGTGTGGCTGTATGACGGTGTAGTCCTGGATCTGACTGGGTGTGGCTGTATCACGGGGCAGTCCTGGATCTGAGTGGGTGGGGCTGTATGACGGTGTAGTCCTGGATCTGACTTGGTGTGGCTGTATCACGGGGCAGTCCTGGATCTGACTGGGTGTGGCTGTATGACGGTGTAGTCCTGGATCTGACTGGGTGTGGCTGTAGTCCTGGATCTGACTGGGTGTGGCTGTATGACGGGGTAGTCCTGGATCTGACTGGGTGTGGCTGTATGACGGTGCAGTCCTGGATCTGACTGGGTGTGGCTGTAGTCCTGGATCTGACTGGGTGTGGCTGTAGTCCTGGATCTGACTGGGTGTGGCTGTAGTCCTGGATCTGACTGGGTGTGGCTGTATGACGGTGTAGTCCTGGATCTGACTGGGTGTGGCTGTATGACGGGGCAGTACTGGATCTGACTGGGTGTGGCTGTAGTCCTGGATCTGACGGGGTGTGGCTGTAGTCCTGGATCTGACTGGGTGTGGCTGTATGACGGTGCAGTCATGTATCTGACTGGGTGTGGCTGTATGACGGTGTAGTCCTGGATCTGAATGGGTGTGGCTGTATGACGGTGTATTCCTGGATCTGACTGGTTGTGGCTGTATGACGGTGTAGTCCTGGATCTGACTGGGTGTGGCTGTAGTCCTGGATCTGACTGGGTGTGGCTGTATGACGGTGCAGTCATGTATCTGACTGGTTGTGGCTGTATGACGGTGTAGTCCTGGATCTGACTGGGTGTGGCTGTAGTCCTGGATCTGACTGGGTGTGGCTGTATGACGGTGTAGTCCTGGATCTGACTGGGTGTGGCTGTAGTCCTGGATCTGACTGGGTGTGGCTGTATGACGGTGCAGTCCTGGATCTGACTGGGTGTCACTGTATGACGGTGTAGTCCTGGATCTGAATGGGTGTGGCTGTATGACGGTGCAGTCATGTATCTGACTGGGTGTGGCTGTATGACGGTGTAGTCCTGGATCTGAATGGGTGTGGCTGTAGTCCTGGATCTGACTGGGTGTGGCTGTATGACGGTGCAGTCATGTATCTGAGTGGGTGTGGCTGTATGACGGTGCAGTCCTGGATCTGACTGGGTGTGACTGTATGACGGTGTAGTCCTGGATCTGAATGGGTGTGGCTGTATGACGGTGCAGTCCTGGATCTGACTGGGTATGGCTGTAGTCCTGGATCTGACTGGGTGTGGCTGTATGACGGTGCAGTCATGTATCTGAATGGGTGTGGCTGTATGACGGTGTAGTCCTGGATCTGACTGGGTGTGGCTGTAGTCCTGGATCTGACTGGGTGTGGCTGTATGACGGTGCAGTCATGTATCTGAGTGGGTGTGGCTGTATGACGGTGTAGTCCTGGATCTGGCTGGGTGTGGCTGTAGTCCTGGATCTGACTGGGTGTGACTGTATGACGGTGTAGTTCTGGATCTGACTGGGTGTGGCTGTATGACGGTGTAGTCCTGGATCTGACTGGGTGTGGCTGTAGTCCTGGCTCTGACTGGGTGTGACTGTATGACGGTGTAGTCCTGGATCTGACTGGGTGTGGCTGTATGACGGTGCAGTCCTGGATCTGACTGGGTGTGACTGTATGACGGTGTAGTCCTGGATCTGAATGGGTGTGGCTGTATGACGGTGTAGTCCTGGATCTGACTGGGTGTGGCTGTATGACGGTGCAGTCCTGGATCTGACTGGGTGTGACTGTATGACGGTGTAGTCCTGGATCTGAATGGGTGTGGCTGTATGACGGTGCAGTCCTGGATCTGACTGGGTGTGGCTGTATGACGGTGTAGTCCTGGATCTGAATGGGTGTCGCTGTATGACGGTGCAGTCATGTATCTGAGTGGGTGTGGCTGTATGACGGTGGAGTCCTGGATCTGACTGGGTGTGGCTGTAGTCCTGGATCTGACTGGGTGTGGCTGTATGACGGTGCAGTCATGTATCTGAGTGGGTGTGGCTGTATGACGGTGCAGTCCTGGATCTGACTGGGTGTGGCTGTAGTCCTGGATCTGACTGGGTGTGAGTGTATGACGGTGTAGTCCTAGATCTGAATGGGTGTGGCTGTATGACGGTGCAGTCCTGGATCTGACTGGGTGTGGCTGTATTCCTGGATCTGACTGGGTGTGGCTGTATGACGGTGCAGTCATGTATCTGAATGGGTGTGGCTGTATGACGGTGTAGTCCTGGATCTGACTGGGTGTGGCTGTAGTCCTGGATCTGACTGGGTGTGGCTGTATGACGGTGCAGTCATGTATCTGAGTGGGTGTGGCTGTATGACGGTGTAGTCCTGGATCTGACTGGGTGTGGCTGTAGTCCTGGATCTGCCTGGGTGTGACTGTATGACGGTGTAGTCCTGGATCTGACTGGGTGTGGCTGTATGACGGTGCAGTCATGTATCTGAGTGGGTGTGGCTGTATGACGGTGTAGTCCTGGATCTGACTGGGTGTGGCTGTAGTCCTGGATCTGACTGGGTGTGACTGTATGACGGTGTAGTCCTGGATCTCACTGGGTGTGGCTGTATGACGGTGCAGTCCTGGATCTGACTGGGTGTGACTGTATGACGGTGTAGTCCTGGATCTGAATGGGTGTGGCTGTATGACGGTGCAGTCCTGGATCTGACTGGGTGTGGCTGTATGACGGTGTAGTCCTGGATCTGAATGGGTGTGGCTGTAGTCCTGGATCTGACTGGGTGTGACTGTATGACGGTGTAGTCATGTATCTGACTGGGTGTGGCTGTATGACGGTGTAGTCCTGGATCTGACTGGGTGTGACTGTATGACGGTGTAGTCATGTATCTGACTGGGTGTGGCTGTATGACGGTGTAGTCCTGGATCTGACTGGGTGTGACTGTATGACGGTGTAGTCATGTATCTGACTGGGTGTGGCTGTATGACGGTGTAGTCCTGGATCTGACTGGATGTGGCTGTATGACGGTGTAGTCCTGGATCTGACTGGGTGTGACTGTATGACGGTGTAGTCATGTATCTGAGTGGGTGTGACTGTATGACGGTGCAGTCCTGGATCTGAGTGGGTGTGGCTGTATGACGGTGCAGTCCTGGATCTGAGTGGGTGTGGCTGTATGACGGTGCAGTCCTGGATCTGACTGGATGTGACTGTATGACGGTGCAGTCCTGGATCTGACTGGGTGTGGCTGTATGACGGTGTAGTCCTGGATCTGACTGGGTGTGACTGTATGACGGTGTAGTCCTGGATCTGACTGGGTGTGGCTGTATGACGGTGCAGTCCTGGATCTGAGTGGGTGTGGCTGTATGACGGTGCAGTCCTGGATCTGAGTGGGTGTGGCTGTATGACGGTGCAGTCCTGGATCTGACTGGATGTGGCTGTATGACGGTGCAGTCCTGGATCTGACTGGATGTGACTGTATGACGGTGCAGTCCTGGATCTGACTGGGTGTGGCTGTATGACGGTGCAGCCCTGGATCTGACTGGGTGTGGCTGTATGACGGTGTAGTCCTGGATCTAATTGGGTGTGGCTGTATGACGGTGTAGTCCTGGATCTGACTGGGTGTGGCTGTATGACGGTGTAGTCCTGGATCTGACTGGATGTGGCTGTATGACGGTGTAGTCCTGGATCTGACTGGGTGTGACTGTATGACGGTGTAGTCCTGGATCTAATTGGGTGTGGCTGTATGACGGTGCAGTCCTGGATCTGAGTGGGTGTGGCTGTATGACGGTGTAGTCCTGGATCTGGCTGGGTATGGCTGTAGTCCTGGATCTGACTGGGTGTGACTGTATGACGGTGCAGTCATGTATCTGAGTGGGTGTGGCTGTATGACGGTGTAGTCCTGTTTTTGCGCATAGGAAAAAGTTTCGCGCAAAATGACGTCATATTTCACGGTATCCGAGTGTCGGACAATGATAAGCATGGTGTTCCAACTTCTGTTTCATTGATCCTCTTTGAACTCCAAAGAGTTGCTCAGGGCCTCAAGAGAACACATTTTGTGCGAGCTTGTTACCGTCAATGACGTCACATGACGTCAATAAATTAACATAATGAAATATAAAATGAAAATTAATAACGCGCCTAATATTGGGGGTATCGAGATGGGATTGACAACAAATATACTTCCTATTTTACTTCCTACTTTACTTTATCTGCTAGGGGGCAAAACATTTTCCCATGTTATAAGTCCGGTACTATATTTATAATCCATTATAAAACGGCTCGGTCGAGTGGCACACAAGTCGCCAAAAATGTTCAGACGAGTACATTTATAACCAAAAATCAGGAACGCCGCTTTCTCCCTCCAATTTCGTTTCCATAGCGACGGAACATTTGGCCCCATGGTAAACATACGGGTATGATAATTTTTTTGCAAGATCTTCAAAACTCGGCAACAGAAGCTGGATCTGTAGTCTTTCAGTTATACGGTACGGATGGTTCAACTAAATTGAGATGGCATATGCTCAGATGTTGTGTAGGACGCTACGAGGGCGCGTAGAATGGGGACTGTCCCCTTGCCGGACCGCCAAGGATGATAGTCCGGGCAGCCTGTGCTGAATCAGCACTGAATGTAACAGTAATCAAACCTGTTTTTCTCATCCCTTAGGTATCTATGTATATAATTTCCAAAATCTACCAAAGTCTTTTGATTGGAACATATTTTTCACGGTGGTTGCTTGCCCTACCCCCGTAACGCCAAAATGGCTGACGTAGTTGTCCTAACACGAAGTGGCAAAGAAGCGTTGCCATTGAGACCCCGACTATGAATTATGATCTGCGTATCCTTAGCCTCCTATGAAACATGGAGTGTGGTGTATTCTACCAAATGCAACAAACACAAATAAAATATCTATAATATTAAAGTTTCTACAACAGTTTAAATGAGGGACCCCTCTCCCGGTTTTCCGGCTGTCAATCGACATTGTGTATTTGCACAGCGCGTCCAGAGGGTCTCAAGTTTGAGAGACTAACTTTTCCATATATATTGTCAGGTTTACACTATTTAATCGACTACATAGGCGTTTTACGTTTGGGCAGAACTACCGTGCCAGTCTAGATAAGCTTATAAAAAAAAGAATATAATTGGGACGGGGGGGCGGGGGGAGGCTAACAATCACCATTTATAGTTTCACCAAAACCGGTTTGATTCATTTTCATCTGCAACGTGTCAATGCCAATATAACATTATTACGAGTTGGTGGTCATGTTAACTAGTACAATAGCATGCAATCTGAAGGCCGCTAAAATGCTGTATTCTGACGCGCACCGCCCTGCTGCCGAAGCCATCGACAATCATTGCCATAGCGACATTGCGTAGAACAATGAAACATGACGTCACGCACAAAAGAATTGTAGCATTTTTTTTACTTAAATTATGGTTTTCGAAATATTTTGGAAACACATTTAGAACACATTGTCTGACTGTATAAATGTAACCTTCATGAGAAATAGATCTGTCATCGCATGATGAAAGGTACAAAACTGCTGCAATGTGCAAATTTCGATGACTTAGTACACAAGAAAGCCACACTTTTTCACATGGGATGCACTCATTTTGACAAAAAAAGAGACTTAACAACATATCTGGATGTTTATTGCATACAATAGGTGTACTACTATGCTAAGAATATCAATGCATCATTTCCAATCAAAATAATTTTATATTTTTCAAGAAAAATATTGCTGGATGAGTAACTTTAAATGGCCCGCTTAGCTGCCTAGTTGCACTTGCCACGTTTCTTGGCCACGATATATGGTATCAAAAAGGCGACTGGCCATATACTATGATGTGTAAAGACTTGCGATTTGCGGACAGTCAGTCCCAAAATGCTTTACTTTGATCGTTGCATGTGGAAATTAAACCAGAAAAGCAATGACAAGTTAACGCCTTAAATTTATATTCAACTCGTAATAATAGTAATAGCGCGAGTTTCGCATGGCTTTAGGCATTTTATTGGCCCTTCATTAATCTGTTGCAGCCCTTCATTTTCATTATCCGCCCGAGGCCGCATAGAGGAAATGAAAATTGGCGGGCTGCTACAGCTTGATGTCGGGCCGATAAAATTGCCTAACGCCCCGCTAACTCGCGCTATTGTTATAATAGCCAATTTTCATCATCCGCCCGAGGCCGTTGTCTAACGCCATGCAAAACTCGCGCTATTACTATTATTACGAGTTGAATCTAAATTTAGGGCGTTGACTTGTCTCTGCTTTTTTGGCTTAATTTCCGCATGCAACGGTTCGAGTCAGAATACGGCATTTCAGCAGCCTTCAGATTTAATGTTCTTGTACTAGTTAACATGACCACCAACTCGTAATAATTAAGGGTGCCTCCCTCCCTCCCCCAACATAGCGCGTCTCCCTCCCCTAACATGGGGTACCCAACTCTCTCCTAACTGTGGTGTTTCCCATCTCTTAACATAGGGTCTCTCTTCATCCCTAATTTGGGCTGTCTACTCTCCCGTAACTTAGCGTACCATCCCAACTTTGGGTATTTGCCCTCCTCGAACTTTGGGTGTGTCCCCTCCCCTAACTCGGGGTATCTCCCTTCCCCCAATTTAGGGTAGGACCCCAAATGGGGGTTCCACTTGCATTTGGGGTGTCTCCCCGCGCCCCCAACTTGGGGTGCCACCCCAAACTGGGGTGTCTCCCCTCCCATAACTTGAGGCCTCTCGTCTCTCAAAACTTAGTACCATCCCAACTTGGGGTGTCTTCTCTCCCCTAATTTGGGGTTTCCCCCTCCCATAACTTGTGGTCTCTCCCCTCCCCAAACTTGGGGTACTACCTTAACTTGGGGTATCCCTCCTTACCTTTGGCTTTCTCCTCTCCTCTAACTTGTGTTATGTTCCCTTCCCTAAGTTGAAGTGTATCCCTTGCCCTATTTTGGGGTACCACCTGAATTTTAGATGTCTCCCCTCCCCAAACTTGCGTTGTCTCCCATCCCCTATTTGGGGATGTCTTCCCTCCCCTAATTTGGGGTGTCTCACCTTCCCAAACTGCAGGTGTCTTTCTTTCCACCATTACCACCCGATTTTTGGATGCCTCCCCTCCCCAAACTTGCGTTGTCTCCCATCCCCTATTTGGGGATGTCTTCCATCCCCTAATTTGGTGTGTCTCCCCTCCCCTAAGTTAGGGTGTCTCCCTTCTCCAAAGTTGGGGCGTGTCCCCTTCCCTAACTTGGGGTACCATGCCAACTTTGGGTGCCTCCCCTGCCAAAACTTGGGAGTGGTTCCCTTCTCATAACTATTTGGGGTGTCTCCCCTTCCATAACTTGCGGTTCCATCCCAACTTGGGGTCTCTCCCCTCCCCAAAATTGGGGTACTACCCTAACTAGAGATTTCCCCCCTCCCCTGCCTTAGGGTGTATCCCCTCCCGTACTTGGGTTATCTCCCATCTCCTAACTTAGGGTGTCTCCCCTCTCCTAACGCCTGAACTTGGCTTGTGCACCACCCCTCCCGAGCTTGTCGGCCTACGACCCCCCCCCCCCCCCCATCCCCTAACAGGTCTCTTTACATTAGTAGTAAGAGCATATCTAGTAATATGAGTACATGGGGGGGGGGAAGTCACCCCTGATTTTGGGTGTCTCCTCTCCCACTCTCCCAGGTCACTGAGAAATTTCGATCGGGGGGTTGGGGGGGGGGGAGATGCACTTAATGTTTTTTTACGGACGACGGGGGGATTTAAATTCCCTAACTCCGCCCCTCCCCCCCCCCCACCCCCTTGGATCCGCTGCTGAGTATTGGGGCGGGGGGGGGGGCAAGGGATATTTCACTTCCTCGGGAACGGGCTTTTCATTTCAACGTGAACTGGGAACGAGAAGAATAATTCCTTAGTGAACTGGGAATGAGATATTAGCCGACCGTCGTGATCAAGACTTTTCATTGATCGTGAGTGTAATAGTAAAGAACCGTGAATTGGGAAACCGCAAATCTTATATCATGTATTCGCCCCTGCCATTTAATTCATCGTGACCTGGAAATAAAGAAATTTATTCTTCGTGATTTGGGAACACGACCGCCCTTTGCCCCCCCCCCCACCCCCCTCCCCCCACCTCGTTAAAATGTTAAAATCAATAAATTTGGGTAGGTTTTGGGTATGTCACTCCTAGATACCTAAGGAATGAAAAGCCAGGTTTGATTACTATTGCAATTTGTTTTGGGTATATCCCTGGGTTGCCCGGATCATGAGTCGATGAAGACTTTGGCCATTCGTCAGAATAACGTGCTGGGACAGCGATTTTTGTTCCAACTGGTAGGGAGGGGCCGGCGCAATAGCTCAGTGGGCTCGAACGCTCGCATTGAGTGATCTGGCCACCTGAGAGCCTAACGGCACTTGGATCGATGGTTCGAGCCCTGCTGTGGCCATGTCTGTGTGGTCCCAGGATGAAGATCCCATGTCTTTCTTCGTAAAGAGTAGGGGGTTACCCCTGGGGATATGGCTCCACTCTCCCTTACTGCTCCCATTGGCGAGATAATGACCAAAAGTGGTTAAAGCGTCCTGAATCACCAACCAACCAACCAAATGGTAGGGAACGTTCATCTCCAGATAACTTGCAAAAGAAAATGACTTGTTGCTATCTTACTTTGGGCTTCATTGTCCTGATCGGTGAAGTATAACATCTTTTGGTCATTTCGTCGAGTCAAAACCGTACTGGTGGGACTACTGAAGTCCCAATCAACGTCATGCTTGAGAGTATAAAGGTTCGCATTTTGCTACAGGGACGTTATGACGTAATGATGACTAACATCACAAGGTTACGTAGCCATGCCACGGAGTGCAATTGTCAAGCTGATGCAATCCAAAAATAATCCTGATTTAAAGATAAAAGCGGCAATTCTCGAGCCACATGCGAATCACCCTTTGTAACTTTGGTTGGTGACATATCATTTTTTTTATTGCATGATGTACCAGAGGTATAAGGAAATCTCGTTATATTTATCGTGGTCTCTTGTGACAGTGTTCATAAGTTTGATCACATGGGGGTTAACTATTGACAGCGGATGGGCAGCGGAAATAAACTTTCTTTTTGTCAAAAACCGAGCCGCGCGTTTCATTCCCGTTCCATGTTTGACGGATCGCAGCGCTTTTTGCTATATTTTTGGCTCAAACAGACATGAACAGGGTTCGAGAGCATGATGCACAAATGAAAAAGCCAAACTGGAAAATATTTTTTGCATGTTTATTCCACAAAATAAAAGCAAGACTACATATAAATTACTACACACATCCATAAATTACACACGTCCGATCTGTTTTCTCCGTTGGGTGGGATTTTATATAAAGCTGGCCATGGCGCCGATTGTGGGGCGAAGATACAAAAATAGATTTCACCATTAAAATACATTGAAAATACTTTGTATATGTTCAAAAATTGAATATACTCAATATTGACTGAGCTACTTCTTCCAAAAGCTGGAATGGCAGTTTCTATAAAATATATATATAATTCTCGCCTCACTCGACAACGTGGCAGGAGGCACTTACGGTCGAAATGGGAAAAGGGGGGGGGGGGGGTGGTCAAGTAAGTCTTTGTGTAAAATGTAAATGGTGTTCTATAGCTGGTAGACAACAGCCTTACTTGAAGGACGGGCGGTGTGGGGGGGGGGGGTATAAATAGTGTATAGCACCCTTTGGCAAGTGTGATGCCACATCACCCTGATGTTTTCCTTTATTGCGGGGGGGGGGGAGGGAGGGGCATAAGGTGCAACAGGTGGAGATACCCACCGTATACCGTAGAGTGCGGTGCTGGTCCATCGACCTAGTTGCACCAGTTACAGCACCAGGTTGCACCAATACACACCAACTCTCTCACAGTGACAACCAATCTTTCTAGCTCCCCATGCAAGCAGTGTTAAGAGCTGCTGTTTCTAAATATCAAAAGACCAGGTAAGAAAATATCAATTTCTCATTGAGCGGAAGCGAATGCAAGGAGGGCTTTAAATTGTCCCAATACCTATGTGGGTGTAGGCGTAATACGCCATTCTCAACGTAAGCAGACGATCACACAATTCAAGTCATTAGAGGTGGGGTTATCAAACATAAGCATTAAGCAATTGTTTACGCCTGTGCGACCTTGAGCGAGAGACCGTTTAAAATAACGTCACATCCAAATGCTGACATAGTTCCATTTTTCCCATCGCATGCGACAACCGTTTGATGACTTGAAAGGGAACCCGGGAATAAATCATTGAATAGGCGCCATTTCGTAATATTAATTTGATTGTTTGGTAAATGCACTAATATCTGTGACTTTTTGATAGTTTTCAGTAGTAATTAGGCGTGTATTTCACACGATGGGATCCCCTGATGTATCCGGATTTTTGTTCAGTTATCCGTGAGCGTTCTACGACGCACAATGCAAGGCACTGATTGACATCACAAAACATCAATGTGATATTTAAACATCCACAAAAAGTTGATCATAAATTATGCCTGACATCGGAGTAATGGCCCACAATTGACTATGACAGCACAATTTTACGGCACCCCGCATACATCCCGGCCAAAGACAACCAAAGGATTTTCACAAGATACGAAACTAAGCTTTAAAATAACTTAAGGCGTCGGCGTTTTTTGCGCATGCGCGGAGTAAAAGCACACCCAATATAATGACTCAAAAGACACCACACTCACTTCAGGCAACCCAATGATACGTTTACCAGAAACTTTACAAACCAAATAAATAACACAAAATACAAAAAAAAAATGAACACCACATCCAAGGAGCTATTTCATAAACAACGAAAAGGGAATAATCACTAAAAGATTAAAGTTAATGAAATACTCCACATTCCAGCACAAACTGATGACTGATATATATAAATAAATACACAGAAAACTACGAAATCAAATACGTTACACAGATTACAAATTAAAGTGAGTTACGACTGGTAAACGATGACCGCTTAGGACTAGTTGTATCATGGCAGGTACATGAGTAGACTTAATGACTGGGTGACAAAGTCGTCCAAAAAAACGCACTTCCATGAGCTGCAATTGAACCGTTTTGCTCCACGACCGAGCTTTGTGTGGACGACCAAAGACGCTCACCACACACTGACAATGACCCGGATGTTCAGTATAGTCCACAACGACGAAAATATATATACAAGAACTGCTGTTAAACAAACCGCTTTGGCGTTAAGTATTTAAAGGGAAAACTTTCAAGCGCGCACGACTGATGCACCAAACTGACCACGTGGTTCATTCACGCGCATTAGAATACCCGGTGGGCGTATTCAAGTAGAGCTCCACACTGGCGCGTTACGCCCAGCGGCCGTCTCTCGTCATCATAGAGACACAGCTCGGGTCTTACACTTCATCCCACTCCCGCCCACAGACGACTAAACCTGCGGATATTTGTTCATACATCATAGAAATGAAACAACTTATTAGTCTTGATATAATAAATAGGAGGCGGCCGCATTATGGCACAAGGTACACATGGGTGTAGGCTTGAGGCGGCCAAACGCACGGTTGACTAAAATACACACACACGATACAAAAGGTCACACGCTAAGATACGAAAAAAGCACACAAAGATTCTCACTCCCAAGCACTGTCACATTCGCGACGTAATTAAATGACATCATATATACAACAAACCGCAAACTCTTACTTAATCAATCGTATGTCTTTTGTACAATTTACTGGGCCAATGTTTCGCCTGCCCTCGCTAACCGCTTGACAGGTGGGACTGCTAATCGGTCAATGAAACCAATTTTCTTCAAATCTTCACATACTTCGCAAAGAACGGCATTATCATGTTAAATACCTCTAGGGGTCTTGTACATAAGCTAGAATGCAAACCATACTAGTATTGTTCCTGCCATGTACTTTCCATAATAGGTTAAGCCCTACTGTCAAAAAACCCTACACAGTACTAAGTAAATGCTACTATCTCGTATAAAATTAAATAGCTTTGGCTACAAAACGACTTTTTCATATTGTTTACGCGTGATTTAAGTTATAAATATATGTACAAATTCAACAAAGGTGAATTAAAATATTCTTATGATACTATGTTGGCAAAAAGCGATGCAACTTCAGTACATACAGTTAATGGAATAACGTATTATGAAAGTGTTGATTGAGATCCGGGGACTGAGATTCCGTCTACTGTCAGCCCTGTCAAACAGCAAGTCCCTATTCGGTGGCGGCACCGTCAACATATGACCAGAATTCATCGGTAAAAAACCCACTTGAATAAATACACAAGTGAAAATAACTTAATACCAATACAAAATAGTTCATAAATACCGGATAGTACGCGTTACAATACCTTAAAAAAAAACACATCAGTGAAATCTTGTGCCTTGCACAATAGTTTTCAAATAGTATGTCTGTGTATGAAGTAAGCCACTTGAGTGTTTGAGCAACTATAGAACCAGATTGAAGCCAGCTAGGGAGCGCCGTATGGGCGTGGAAACAACCAAGGCACCCAGATGAAGACACCTCTGCGGCAACGCGGGGAGCATATTGTCACACGCAGGAGCAATGCTGTATCGAAATACATGTAAAGTTACAGACGAGACGACAACACAGTGTGACGACGTCATCGTGTAGGCGTGACCATGGCAACGGTCAATAAAGACAAATGGCGTCGCCGCTTTGATCTAACAATGCATTATACGTCACCAAGAAAGAGCAACGATAATGACGTCACTGCCAGATAAACGACACGTTACCCATAAACCACTTTTTGGAGTCAAGGCACCAAGGATTATGTATGATACATGGCCCAGTTCACAATGGCACACATCAAAGATGGCGGCCGTAAAAGACCGCCACTTGCGCATTATGACGGGCCGGTGAAGCTCAAGGGTATATAACAGTTGCCGTGGCTGGCCCCATGAAGTCTGTGTTTCCGACGACAATCAACGCAGCACAGAAGAAAGCACAATAACGTCATCGAGAATAAATGCTGCGACTTGTATATATATCAAAAATAGAGATTGCTGTGTGCAAGTAACGAGTGCTATTTTGTCACTGGCTGCTGTGCGGTGAGACGAGGAAGGCCTTGAAGCCGGCCTGCCGCTCTCCGGCCAGACTCTGCATCTCCTCCATCTCCTCCGATCCCTGGTCCCCGTTCATCTGGAACGACTCCTCGCTATCTGGAATGTCCGACCCGGGGTCGCTGCTGTCCTGGCCGCTGCCCGCAGCGCCCCCTATGTTGAGAGCGCCGCCTCCGACCGCCAGCGCCTCCACGTGGTCATGAGCGGCGTCGTCGTCGGTGGCGGCGGCGGCGGCGGCGGCCAGGCCGTTGGCGGTGGCGCCGAGGACCATGTCAGCCTTGGTCTTGCGGTCCCAGGTTTGCGCCATGCTGCGCCGGCCGCACTTGTGCTTCTGGAAGTGCTCGCGGCGGAAGAAGCCGCGGCTGCAGCGCGAGCAGACATAGCTGTATACGCCGCGGTGGATGCGCATGTGGCGGGAAAAGTTGGAACTGCGGTGGAAGATCTTGCCGCAGGTCGGGCAGACGAAGCAGAGCTGGCCACCGATCAGCTGCGCCTCCTCCTTCAGCTTCAGGTACTTGCCCTGCTTGATGACCTTGATGACCTTCTTGAGGCCGTCGTTGCCGCTGTCGGCGTCGGTCACGACCTTGTAGCTGCCGGAGTCGATGGTGAACTCCTGGGACATGGTGCACGAGCTGGCCTCGTCCTCGCCGAAGTCGCCGTCGCCCAGGACCCCGCAGGCCTGGGACAGATCCATGGCCTGCTCGCCCTGCTCCATCAGCAGCTCCTCCTCGCCGTCCCCGTCTTCGGCCTCGTACGGCGTCCGCCGTCGGGGCTGCGCTTCCGGCCGCTGTGGGGCGCTGTCGGCGATCACCAGGGGCCCGAACTCGTCGTCGCTCGACACGTAGCCTCGCCTCTTCCTGGCCTTCCGCTTGTGCCTCGGCTGGGCGCGCTCTCCGTCGCCGTCGTGGCGCAGGAGGGGCGCTGGGGGCGGCGTGGCCCCTTCCTCCTCCTCCTCCGCTGCCGACTCCGGCGCCAGGCCATCCAGCTGTCCCATGTCGGACACCAGCGGCGGGGAGCTGCCCGTGAACAGACTCTGGGGATCCTCCTCCTCTTCCTCCTCCATCTCCACGCGGCGCCGCGGGTTGGACTTCTTCCTGCGGGACTCGGCCACGAGGCCGCCGCCGCCGCCGGTCTTGGTGGAGGCCGAGGTCGGGGTCAGGCCCAGGGCGGCGGCGTGCTCCTTCATAGGGGAGCCGACGCCGGCCGGATAGGCGTAGGAGGAGGTGGCGGACGGCGGGTAGAGGTCGGCATAGGGCGAGCTCTCCATGCTGGCCTCGCTGTGGACATCCATGGAGCCGGCGTCGAGGGAGGAGGGGCTGGAGAGACCCGCGGAGGACATCGGCGGTGGGAACTCAACCTTGGGCACCTTGCCCGGTATGGGCAGCACCTCGCCGTTGGCGCCGCGCGACGCCTTGTTGGGCTTGCGGCTGCACTTGTGACGCACGAAATGTTCCTTGCGCGTAAACTTGCGCGCGCAGACGGCGCACACGTGGCTGAAGATGCCCTGGTGGACCTTCATGTGGCGCCGGAAGCTGGATCGGTACTGGAACATCTGCCCGCAGACGGGGCACTTGTTGCTTTTTTTCTCCTCCTGGGGCAGTCCGCCATCGCCCTCCCCGTCCAGGTGGCTGTCCTCGGGCAGACCGCAATCGCCTTCCCCTTCCAGGTGGCTGTCCTCGGGGCAGTCCAGCCCGGACTGGTCCCGACTGTCGTCCCCCAGGTCGGCGTCCTGCTCGTCCCCGCTGTGACCCACGGGGGTCAGCTTGGAGGTCAGCAGCTGGCGGAGGGCGCTGGAGACGCATGCGCGGGGGCCCTCTCCGTCCGTCTCCACCCCGGCGTCGCGCTCTCTCTCGGGCGAGTCCTCCTTTATCGGGGAGAAGTCCAGCGCCGCCATCTGGTGGGCGGGCGGGGAACTATCTCTCGAGCAGCCCTCGTATTCCGGAACCCGGATGAAGGCCGGCGAGTTCGGCGAGGCGGCCAATGGGGTCTGCGCAGGCGCGACTCGCGGTGGGTTCTTGGTGATCTTCTCGGCGGGCGGGGCGGCAAGAGCATAGTCTGCTGTACCTTGGCCTGGTTTCTCCTGATTGGCCGACACCGGGGACGCTTCTCCGGGGATCTCTACTTCATGTTTGATGACTTTCTTCTGGATTGACATGTCCACGGGAGTGTCATCGCCAGGGACGGAGGAGCAGGATCCGGCGACCCCGGAGTCCAGAGGGCGATCCAGGAGGGCTTCCCGCTTGATGATCCCGCTTATGATGGAGTGGAGAGTCCTGCGCGGGGAGCCCGGCTCCTCCATGGCGGGGGTGGAGGCGGTCACCGGGGCGGGGGCCGGGGCGGGGGCCGGGGCGGGGATGGGGGTCGCGATGGCCTGGCTTACCATGGGAGGGACGGAGGGGACGCAAAGCACTTTCTTTTTATTCTGCCGCGCGCGGCTTCCTCCGCGTGGCTTCCGCGGCGATGACTTGACGTCATCGGGCACGACGTGGCGGACGGCGGTGTAGTCGTCGCGCTCCGGCCGGGGCAGCAGGGTGGCGTGCAGGCCGGCGGGCGGCAGCGGGTGTAGGGTGGGCACCACGGCCGAGGGCGGCGCCTTGTGGGGGCTGCCGTGGGCCTCGCTGCCGTTCCGTGGTCCGGCAGCGTTGTTCATCCAGGGAAGGGAACCAGCGTCGGGTCGGGCTGAGAGTAAGCAGAGTGAACACATCGAACCATCAGCGACTAGCAACTTACAGTGGACCACATTATCTGTTTACACTGTGCAACATTAATGGCTGACACAGTCTTTTACTATTGCCCAATAGTGAAATCATAAGGAACACAAAGCGTGTTTTTGTCACAAAGGGACATTAGTAATGTCAGTGAACAAGAAAATAATTTTCAGTTGAAAATATTGTAAGGATTGACAACCTCTCCTTTCTGCCTAATCATATTTCAACTAATGGGAAGATATATCTACTAGTGTAAACGAGCTTACGTTAATTCCATCTTTCACAACTTCATCAAATACTATTATTAGAAATTTGGAAGAACAGAAAAACATTATTGAAGAATGACCATCTTTGTAATTAATTGAGTTCATTCTATTCATCTAGTTACATAATTGTTCTCCTTTTTTTTCAGTATCAATAACAAAAACGCATGTGCTATATCTGCCTGACATGAGGACATACTACACAATTCTGTAAAAAAACACAAAATTATGTGAAAAAAACAATGCAACACCATCTGTCAATACAGCTAAACATTGCACCTAACAAATGTAACTTTGGCGGACACATGCCTCATTATAACAAAACATTTGGCAGAAGAACTCTGCATGTTACATAAAGCATATAATATTATACCCATTATATCTGACAAATCAATTCTATGATTAGTGTCTTAATTTATCACAAAAAATAGTCTCCAAATTGTATATCCGCCAAGCTGTCTACAATTTCAGAATGTGGCTGTTCTACCTACCTATGAATTAGGAGGAATCTCTATTAAAGAACTACAGCTGATCGCAGGTCAAATAATCCTAACCAGGATAAATGTCAAAAAGGAACCAAGGCAGAAATTGTTCCTATCCATTGCATTCTTTTCTAGCCATCGAGATCATCTCAGTGACTCACTCATTTCCTTTCTCATTGGTGAGTAACCAGACGTATTAAATTTCCTTCTTTGTTCACAGAGACACTTCTGAGTCACTTAATGCAATAAGCTAGTGTACATCAATTCAATTATCGATAAGCTAATCGCCTATTACAAATCCGCATGAGTAACTTAAATTAAAGTACACATAAAGAAGGATGAATTTAATCAGTAGCCAACCTCTATCTTGACCTGGTTTCCCCATCTCTAATTTTGGTTTCTCTTCAATAATCATAGTATCCCCTAGCCTCGGGAGACGCACTCCGTTCCTCCATTGGGTCTCGGTTTACAGCCTGTATTCCAAAAGGAAGAACAGAGTGGGTCTCCCGAGGCTAAGTATCCCCCAATCGGTATGTATTGTCCCTCGCGTTACCCCAAGCTGTGGCCGTCGTTTATATCATCAACCCGTTGGCTCTTCACCCATTGTGGCTAGCCGACGGCCTGGCCATTGTCGCCGCCCAGTCCCCGCCCCAACTATATCATGGTTAATTTAAACAGCTGACTTCTCCGCTCGGCTGGTCGCCGATTCCACCTGTCGGCTCCAGGGGAGAAGGGCGCAACGCTCGCCACCTAGCGGCCGGCGGCGCCCTTCCCTCCTGGGTGTTCACCTGCGCCAGGTGTGGTCCAGCGGCGTGACTCACCTGGAGGTAACAGCGAGCCGCCCACTTTGAACTCGGCCACTTTGAGATCGACCCACAGCATGAAGGCAGGCAGCACGCTGGGCTCGGCGTGGCTCAGCAGGGAAGCGAAGCCCTCTTGCAGGCAGTGCAAGTCCTGTGTGTTTCCCGGTAGGGCCAGCATCGTGACCGACTGTCACTGACGACGCTCTCTCTCTCTCTGTCTCGCGGCTCGCTCGCCCGCTCAATCTCCCTCACTCGGTAACTCGACACGCGCGTCGCTTCGCTACTGACAATGCTGCTGCTGCTGCTGCCAGCTCAGTTACTCAAGTTATTTTGACCCCTCCCTGATGACTAGGTGGCTTCTTCTCGTCACTGATAACCAATGTTTCTGATGCCGCGTTGTCCCTGCAGGCGCCCGTTGTATTTAACGCGGGGCCTTGGCGCGTGGGATGGGAGAGCTTTTGTTATCCGACGCGCTATCGAAATGTGAACTGTAGCTGAAGGGACGCGCAGCGTAGATGACTATCTGGCAGTCAAACCCTGGGTCCGTATCCAAACCATCGTGCTGGGCTTCTTCTGGCTGCTGCTGCTGCTGGCTGGGCTGTATAACGAAAGTGATGGAGAAAAAAAAAAGAGATGAGTTTCAAATGGCCTGGGAAACGATATCTGGTGGAGTGGGTATGGCTGACTAACCCTTAACCGAACCCCCACCCACACTCCCTGCTCACCGAACACGCATCGCACGCAGCCACGACTTCCATCTCACCCCCCCCCCCCATCCGACACTCCCCAGACCCCCTACCCCATCCGTGCCATATGAGTCACCACAGCCACGGCAACCTACCACCACCGGGCATGACTGACAAAGACCCTAAACTGCGCACGAGGTTGAGCGGGATGCACGCTGAGTGTGCGAGCGTGTGCGCGGAGGCTGCCGGGACCTGGCTTGTGACGTGGAGACGCCAGACAGGCTGGCAGCAGTAGTGGTGGAGCCATTGCACGTGGGGGTCCCACTGCGCGGGTCCGTCTAGTCTGGTGGGGGCCAGCATGCCTGGCCAACCAGGGTGCTGGGACAGACAGATCAATATTCCTGAATCATAACTTCCTCACTGCTCTCCATCCACCCACCCCACCCTACCCCCATCCCCTCCCGTCAGTAATAATTAAATACGACGCAGAAAAGTTTTCGCTTTTTCCGTCCATTTTGTTTTTGTTCTCGCAACCAAATGTCAACTAGGACCCTAACACACTGTGAAGGCCAGGTCGACCGCAGAGGCCGAAACAAACAATAAAACAGGAAAGAGTTATTTACGTTATTAAAAATGCAAGGGAGAGCTCATATATGCGCAGTTCCTTGTGGTTCCAGAGGACACCTTGTCTCTTCAGCAAGACAACTCCCAGGTGGTAATTAACTGATGCACACGGCGGGGTGTATATTGGATGCCTGAAACCCACATCCTCCCCATCAAAACCGTGGTGGCGGCATGGCAATTTAATCTTACAGGGGGAGGGGACGGAGTGTGCGTAATATGAGGCGGTGGCGCCAGCCATTAGGTCATATATCCAGGTATATACTTATATACCTTTTATACCTGCAGCAATGTCAAGCAAAGAGGAAATTAATTTCGTATTTAAAACAGATCAAACTGAATACTGACGATGACATGGCAACAGCAATATATATATGTATATCTTTATGGTCGACATATCTAGGATTGATTGATCGGTGTGACAAAGGACAATTTAACATGACAGGGGTTTAAATGTAATTTCAAAGTCAATGGGGAGGATTAAGGATAGAGTGGAGCTTTGTCCCCGGGGGTAGGACCCTACTCTTTTTGATGAAGGACATGTTACCTTTATCCTGCACAAACATAGCCAGTCGTGCAAACCTCGAACTCAGACATGATAATGAGTCCACCAGACAAAGCTGAATAATATGCCAAACAAAACTCCATTTGGATGGCCTCAGTGAAGTGATGAATACAAGTAAATTGTTACAATTTCAACAAAAAGTAAACATTGGATGAGTGTGATGCACAGACTTGTGTAGTGACATAAGCACATTGATGTAACTTGCATCAATGAAATCTTCTGACAGAGGGTGCAACAACTTCTTACTCGCTGTATATTCACTGACTGGAAAGCCTTCTTGTTGGAGTGTTATAGTGTTTACTGCTGTTATAGTGTTTACTGTTTACTGCTGTTATATTGTTTACTGTTTACTGCTGTTCTACAAGCGAAGTAGCCTCACTAAAATCTGATGGAGCCCTACCTAGCCAAATATGTTGAAATAGTAACTTACACATATCCCATCTTCTCCAATACTCCATCTATCAATTATTTATTACTTCCCAAAACAATCAAAAGGTAGAAACCATCACCCTTCTACTCTGGCATGTGATAGCGCTTCGCCACATTTACAAAATGTAAATTTAAGGTACATGTAATACAAATAATTTTCCTCTTCTCACATCTGATAATCAAATAACAACATATACTAGATGTACATAGTATTCGAGCCTAATACATATATACATACCTACCAACTACTGGTACATGGTAGTATAAATAGAGATGGTAGCTATAAATGCACTATCAGAATGTGTTTATCCCTCGATGATATCAATATGCCTCATACAAAGCGAAATCTTATACAGCAAGCTTACATTTATTTCAACTGCAGCTTCAAGCACAGGGCTTCAACGCATGCATCAATTTAATGCTGATGGTGCTACTTATATACCAGTGTGACTTATATATGGCTCAAGTCTTAATATTTCTCAAAATCTGTAGGTGCGACATATACACTGTTGTAACTTATACCCCAGAAATTATGGTACTTAACATTTCTTATCTTGCACTCATTAAAACGGATAAATAGTTTGTTTGCATATAGTTGATTATACCTAGATCCCCTTCAGAGCCCTCCTTTGGCTATACACATTCCTGCTACTACATCACATTAGATTATAAGGCTATTCCTCTTTTAAAATATAGTACCAGTAACTTGATATTGCTTGATGACAAAAGAGAAATATTATAACCAACATAAGCAATTAGAAAAGAAAAAAAGAAATGCAACAACTACCACTAAACTGGTAAATGGTGATACTCTTTCCCCCATCAATACATTGTAATATATAAGATTTATCTATTTTGAGTATCTACTGCATCCAGATTCTTTATCTAATAATAAATATTTTAATGAAATTATTCAGAGCAGCTTTGACAATATATTCTGAAGAGGTAATCACAATTTCTTTCTTATGTAGTGGCTCTTTGTACAGATCTGTATGAATAAACCATGTAGCTGTTTGTGTGGCACATGTTGACTTCACCAATTGAGCCAGAGATTTAACTGGTGATTGCTTCCTGTAGCAATGGGGAGGGGTGACTGTTTCTGTAGGGGTGACTGGTAAGAGAAAATTGAATTGGTGCCATTTTTATTTTTCAAGTCTGAACCAAAATTCAAGTCACTTAGGAGATGAGACATGTGTCTTTACAGATCTTGTATTTCTGTATGATAATATTCTTGAAATCTTTAGATATTGCAATGTATACCTCTGCTGCAATATTTTAGGGTGAAACCCCTCATAACGCATTAACCTAGATATCAGAAGTAGATATCAAATAATGGCTTTAATTTATTTGTTGCATAGATGATAAGATGTCAATTACACTGAGCTTTAAACAGACCAAGATATTGGTATAATTGGAATTAATTAACCTCAATCTATACGGAGCTAAATGCTGAATGCATAATCTGCTGTATTATTTGCCTGTGTTTCAAAATGTCTCGTTTTATCGAAGAGTGAACAGAGAAAGACGTGACAAGACTTGACAGTTCAGTAATCTATTGAGGAATGACGGTTTACAAGCAGGTGAATAATTAGGGAATAGCAATTAACCAAGAGAAACATTTCAGATGAGTTACTCGGTGGATTTAAACAAAGCGGTTTTCTCCCGGTACATATTGCACATATTGTTACAGCCTGTTACCCAAACAATCCAACTATGCAGCCGGTTAGGAGGCTGCAGATGGGGGCAGAGCTTCTAAGTTTCAGAGATGGAACTACAGGTGGAGTAGCGTTTACATGATCAGTGCTGTACAAATAGCCAGTGTCTTTTTACTTCATAGATCTAAATATATTGAACCAAAAAATATATCCCTGGCTTCCTAAAATAAAATATAAACTTAGTGAAAATAAATTTTAAATAAAAATAATTTAAACTTCTTAATAGTAGATCTATTTTACATTTTTAATGTTTTAATTGTGTAACCCAAAATTACAAATATTGCAAATAATGTAACTAAGGTAAAATTATATTTATTAAATAATGTAGGGTTTAAGCTCAGTAAGACTTAGTATCTTAAAATTTAAGATCTGTGAAATAATATAACTTGGTTAGTCAATAATCATTAGCAATAAAGAAATAAACTAGTTTATAGTTTTGTGTGTAACAAGATGTTATCACCTGATAATGTGCTATTATTCTAAGTCTTAAAAAAATTAATAGGACTCATTAGATCTTTTGCAAAGTCTATCTAAAATATCTTTTACCTTTCACATACATATATCATTACCATAAAACTGAACATTTTGAACAATATAGATATAAGCAGATAAGTAGGAAAATATTTAACCAACAGCTTACTCTGACTTGAACACTGCTGTTCAATATCACTTGACAACAACTCTCGTCATCGCGGCTTGACTTGGGTTACCAACCGATGCGCCTTCACTGTCCAGTCAATATGGCGAGTAACGCCCAACTTCCACATAGTTCAGCCATGCTGCTTATTCCAATATCTTCTTTCCGCGACAAATATAGCTTTCAAAACGCATCCCTGCTCAGATATGTCGCTTAAACCCAGTGATCAACAGCAACCGTCAGCACGAAGCCGCACCGCCTGAAGCAGGGTCTTTGTTTGACGCATGCTTTGTGCTGGGGTTTCCTCCCTCCTCCCTTTGTTCACGGGTTCATTGTTTGGGTTCGGAGTCTGCGTCCCAACTCAACACATTGGCCTTTGTGAGCCTCGTGATCATCACATTTTGATATCGACATATATCTCCCTCTTCTTGAAATGATATATATGAACTAAATATGCCTGTTTACACACCAAAATTGTGATAAAAGGTGAGGACTTACCTGTATCTTCCGTGCTTCCAATAAACAACCCACATCACATACTGTTACTATAAATAACCCAGCGGATGTGACATCACGAAAGCTGGGCACGAAGCCGGCTGGTGCCCGGCTTCCTCGTTGATTTGCATAGCAGTCAAAAGCAGAGGCACCAGCCTAGCGTGGGCCTTAATTAAACGTCTCAGTCTAGTAACAATTTCGTCTACCGGAAGTTCTGTCCACATGTTGCAACGATTGATCCTTCTCTGCGTTGCTGTGTTTATTTGTAGCGTCTGCTAATAAACATACAGGTATATGAGCGTATGCCAAATTCGTTGTAGCGAAAGTTTATAAGTTGTACGATCCGAATTCAGATGTACGCGTCCGTGATTATCAGTATACACACGAATATACGAATATACTACCCCCCCACCCCCACCGGGTACGGTTATGAGGCCAATACAGTAGTCTAAGCAGTAAGCTTTGCCCAGCCTGAACTTTCAGACGTTGCAACCAGCTACATTCTGATGGGGCTGGTCCATTATCTGACTGTCTAAACTGTGACATCTGAATCATTTCTGCTACAGGGTTACCATTAGCCATACATGACCATTACAAGCAGAGAGCTGTGTAAGCTCTCTGCTTGTAATGGTCATGTATGGCTAGGTTACCATACTCTTACCTGTTAGGATATTTGAGCGATATTTGACTGTGACTGATTACGGATGGTGTGGGGCTATTATTTTGCCCAATGAAGCTGCATACACATGGCAGTTGGTGGGGAAAAGATGTGTGCATCAACATTTCTTCGTGAAAATATAACCAAAACAAGTTTTGACATATTTTCTTGATGTCAGAAGATAGAACAAGGTATATAAAATATGTAAACACTGATTGAACATGCATACATCTTAATAAAAGCTACCAGTTGATTCCCTACTAATGTCTAAGGATTTTAACATTGACATTGTTGCACCCCTAGAGAAGCTGGCTTGCCTGGGGGCACTTGTGCCAATGGTTCACCCTAACATGGAAAAATGACCAAGTTGGCAGAAAGCTGGTTAAACTGCAACTACGTAAAAAAAATATGCATTGTCTTTTCAGTGCTACTGTAAGACATCAATGACTTATTGTTGTACCCTATCCATATCATTTACCCACTAGATATAATTAGTTTCTCTATTTTACAGATCTATATTAAGAATCTCGTTCATCTGGCTTCAGGCTTATATCATAGAAATGATGGAGGATGAACACTCCAACCCAGAAGATGTGAGCGATATTGAAGCTGAGGTAGGTTTGTCATTGACGCATATAGGAACATGATTTCAAATAGGTACATGGCAATATTTCCAGAGCTTGCTATAAAGTGAGAGTATCAAGAATGCAGACAGCATTGAAAAAGTACCTGGATTTTAATTTGCATATATATATATTCCTGTACAAGATCTAATACATATAAACTTTCAGTTTGATGAGCAGACTCGGAACCAGCTCGTATTAATGTCAATTACTGAAGCTTGAAAATTGTTTGGGACAAGTACGTCTCTCTTGTGGATTGCCAAGAAAGTGTATAATATTTTTTAAAAGGATGGGACTGAAGTATGTATGTGTCACAAGCGAGTAATGTAGGTGGCGATTTGCAGGATGATGATCACAAACATGCCAAGCTGTTGAATGCAATAGGTGCTTTGGATGGCAAGAAACGGTAAGAACGCACTTTTGGCAGGCCAGTATACCAGTAAATATGATATCTTTACATAAATGAAGATGATGACCCAGGAGTTTGCAACTTCTTCCTCAATAAACAATATCTGTGTAGTTGACTGTGAAATGTATAGAGGTCTGGAAGCAGTGTCTAGTCTTGATTTTTCCAAAAAAATTGTGTCAAGTTGTTCGTTGTTCTAAAAAAGTGCCAATCTGTTTCGTTGTCACTTTTTCAGATCCTCACTGTCGGAATTTGGGGGTCAATGTCAAATTTGTTAATTTTTCAAATATGACTGCTTCACATGTTGCCATGTACCCCTTCCTGACCCCTATGTATGGAACTAGGAAGTTTTTATAGTGAGTAGCTTTATGTAAATATGTTAGCATTGTAATTATGCATAAAAAGATCTTATATCTGAATTAACTGCTACTGGGTGTGGATTTGTCTGTCACTACAGGACCTCAAGTATTCTTAGGACGCAGACAACTGCCAAGGTATCTGAGTTTGGAGCCTCCTCCTCCAGAGGTAAGTGCCGGTGACAGCCATCTGCCTATCATACTGTCACACATACTACTGGGGAGCCTTTATTAATCACACTTCAACCCAAGCTAATCTCAGTCATGTGATTGGTCACTACTCTTTCACTATTTTTTTTCAGTTTCCATACTTTGCCTCTTTTTTATCCTATCACTACCAGTTTTAAAGTTTGCCAGATGACAGGCAAGGTACCCATTGTTTGAAGGAAATCGGGTACATCAGAATGACGCCACAAGTGTCGGATTAATGACCTATGACAGTGTGTACTGTAACGCATGTTATCTGGCCTGGTCTCAAAGTGATGAGTGATTCATCCTGTGGTATGGGTAAAATCATCTCTGAAAGTAAATAAGCGCAAAAAGGGGCAGCTAATTTTCTTCAGAGATATTATCAGTGAAATGTCAGTGTTTAAGGCCACTTTTGTGTGCAAGAATGCTAAATTAGGCGAAGAAACCTCCCCGGAGGTAAAAAACAATGAAATAAACATGGATGAAGTTGCCCCAGATGCAAGTGCCATGGTTCAAACCAATGACCTGTAAATTTGCATCTCTGCCTGCCTACCAACTGAGTTCTAAAGGGAGGTCCCCCTTAAAGTCAACAGGCTCGGCTAGGCTAGTCCAAATGGCTGGTACATGGTTTGAATCCCACCTGTTCAAATGCCGATATATGGTTGTGCAGGATAAAGATCCCAGGCTGTGTCTATATTCGCCAAGAGTAGGGGGTTACTCCTAATCACATGGCTCCTCTCCTCTGACCCTTCCGATTGTCGCGATATGACCTACACGGGTTAAGGTGTCCTACTTAAACCAATGATCATCTGAGCTGTTGTAAAAACTCCCTTGCTTCCTTGCAGACAAGCAACACATCTATCAGTTGGTAGGCGCCCTCCGGCAGAGCGTAGGTCATGGCGAGGTCAAGAAACAGGTGTCACGGGTCCAGAAGAACAAGAAAACTCTTGCGGTGCCTCTGGCCAAACCACAACAGGAGAGGGTAGGTCACCCCCTGGCGTCATGTACGTACACTGTGGTACACTTGGCGTACAGGGTTTTCTTAATCTATTGATCATTTCAACATTGACTGCCCTTATGGTTTTATTCAAATCTACTTGAACCTTTACCACTTTTGCAATTGGGTTATCTACAAGCTCACATGTGTTGATACTTTCAGGGTTTTAGTAGTGACTATAAAGTTATTTAAATTGAACTTAACCAGTATGGCACGATATAGCTGAACAAATCAAATAAAATCAGTTGGCCTACCTCTGGCCAAACCACAGCAGAAGAGGATAGGTCACTGGTGTGTGCGCCACAGATGGTTAGAAGAGCAACTATGTTTGTCGCCTCGTATCGCCCATCTCCATCTCTTTCACCTTGTTTTTCACAATTGATAACTTCGCCAGATCGAGCGGAGCGTTGCTTACGAGAAGACAGCCAAGGACATCGGGAAGTGGGACGCGGTGGTCACCAAGAACAGACGGGTATGTGAGGACCAGCTGCTGTTGTCCACCGCTGTCACAGTGGGAGACTTCCTTCAGGGCGCTGTCACAATGGGAGAGTTCCTTCTGGGCGCTGTCACAATGGGAGAGTGCCTTTAGGGCGCTGTCACAATGAGAGTTCCTTTAGGGCGCTGTCACAATGGGAGAGTTCCTTCAGGGCGCTGTCACAATGGGAGAGTTCCTTCAGGGCGCTGTCACAATGGGAGAGTTCCTTCAGGGCGCTGTCACAATGGGAGAGTTCCTTCAGGGCGCTGTCACAATGGGAGAGTTCCTTCAGGGCGCTGTCACAATGGGAGAGTTCCTTCAGGGCGCTGTCACAATGGGAGAGTTCCTCCAGGGCGCTGTCACAATGGGAGAGTTCCTTCAGGGCGCTGTCACAATGGGAGAGTTCCTTCAGGGCGCTGTCACAATGGGAGAGTTCCTTCAGGGCGCTGTCACAATGGGAGAGTTCCTTCAGGGCGCTGTCACAATGGGAGAGTTCCTTCAGGGCGCTGTCACAATGGAAGAGTTCCTTTAGGGCGCTGTCACAATGGGAGAGTTTCTTCAGGGCGCTGTCACAATGGGAGAGTTCCTTCAGGGCGCTGTCACAGGGGGTGTCTTGTCAAAGTCCTCTCAAATATCCTGCTACAAGAAAAACGTAACGATATTTGAAGCTGTTTGTATAACAATATTCGGTTTAGATAAAAACAACGTTATTATTGTTGATATCATAAAAGCCTGTGTCACCGAGGTGGAACATCGATATGTCAGGGGCAATGATATTGTATCGGAAGGCCACTAAATATTGTGTTTAAAAGAAACGACATGTTTCTCGGGGGTACATTTGCTGCATCACCAGCTATGTTTGCAAAAAAATGCCTCATGTTTTTTTTAGGGATAACTTTGTACGCTTAAATAGCAACGTTTCATTCTAAGTATATTACTGATTTACTCAGATTTTTAACATACAATCTGTTACTTTCAGCAGATTTCTTACGGAGGCGATGTTGTGTTTTCAGGCGGAGCAGCTTCAGTTTCCCCTGGTGCAGCCGGACATCCGTCTGATGACCGCTCCAGAGGCATTCCACAGCAGACTCCAGGTCAGTCATAGCCCGGGGGCCACTCAGCTCCCCGGGGGCCACCCAGCTCCCCGGGGGCCACCCAGCTCCCCGGGGGCCACTCAGCGCCCCGGGGGCCACCCAGCTCCCCGGGGCCCACCCAGCTCCCCGGGGGCCACCCAGCTCCCCGAGGGCCACCCAGCTCCCGGGGGCCACCCAGCCAATTACAGACATTCTACGACAGACTACATCACCTAGGAAATGCCAATTACAGACATTCTACGACAGACTAAACCACGTAGGAAATGCCAATTACTGACATTCTACGACAGACTAAATCACATAGGAAATGCCAATTACAGACATTCTACGACAGACTACACCACCTAGGAAATGCCAATTACAGACATTCTACGACAGACTACATCACCTAGGAAATGCCAATTACAGACATTCTACGACAGACTACATCACCTAGGAAATGCCAATTACAGACATTCTACGACAGACTAAATCACGTAGGAAATGCCAATTACAGACATTCTACGACAGACTACATCACCTAGGAAATGCCAATTACAGACATTCTACGGCAGACTAAATCACGTAGGAAATGCCAATTACAGACATTCTACGGCAGACTAAATCACATAGGAAATGCCAATTACAGACATTCTACGACAGACTAAATCACATAGGAAATGCCAATTACAGACATTCTACGACAGACTAAATCACATAGGAAATGCCAATTACAGACATTCAATGACTAAATCACGTAGAAAATGCCCTGTGACGGGGTGCCGTGTCCTGTGCTGTACTAGACCGTTGTGTTTTCCAGCCGCGCACAGACCTGGAGAAGACTGTGGCCGCCCTGCTGCGAGGCAGCGACCACGTGCTCGCACCCGAGAAACTACTGACAGCCGCCGAGGAGCGAGCGCTAGAGGCCATGAACCTGGAGGAGGTGGGTACGGGGCGGAGATGGGACGGCCAGGAACATGGAGGAGGTGGTACGGGGTGGAGGTGGCACGACCATGAACATGGAGGAGGTAGGTACGGGGTGGAGGTGGGACGACCAGGAACATGGAGGAGGTAGGTACGGGGCGGAGATGGGACGACCAGGAACAAGGAGGAGGTGGGTACGGGGCGGAGATGGGACGACCAGGAACAAGAAGGAGGTGGGTACGGGGTGGAGTTAGGACGACCAGGAACCTGGAGATGGTGGGTACCGGGCCGGAAGTGGGACGACTATGAACCTGGAGGAGGTAGGTACGGGGTGGAAGTGGGACGACCAGGAACCTAGAGGTGGTGGGTACGGCGTGGAGGTGGGATGACCAGGACCCTGGAGGAGGTGGGTACGGGGTGGAGGTAGGACGACCGTGAACCCGGAGGATGTAGGACGACCATAAACCTGGAGGAGGTGGTCATACGTAACAGGACGTCAAACAGTCTAATTGTTCTACTTTCCAGCATATTTTCGGTTTTGTCGCTTAAGCCCCGTGGAGTGCTCTGTGTGAGTTCAAACTCTTGGGAGTCCTGTTTTTATTCTGTTCACTGCTCCGCAATATTAGTGTTTCTTTAATATTTAGGATGTATTAAATACTAATTGTATGATTTCTAAGTGTATATCGCCATATATGTATATATATATATGTATATATATATATGTGTATGTTTGTGACAGGCCAAAGCCAGAAGAGCTGAGCTGCAGAAATTCCGCGCCCTGCTGTCATACAAAGAAGCCAAAGCCAGACGCCAAAACAAGATAAAAAGTAGAAAGTGAGTGAGACGCTGTTTTCAAATAGGATTCCTGACTGAACTGTGTAGCCCGGTGTGACAAAACATCGAGCGTTTTCAATGTTGCCATCATTGTCTCCGTTATTCTATAAACAGGACGTACGGCGTGTATCGTGCGTGGAGCGATGTAGGGTAGCGCAAGTCGCAATAATTAATAATTACCCGCTGCCTGGTGGGTGTCTATACAAAGATAGTCCACGGTATGTGTTGTCTGTTAATTTGTATAGATAACCCAGCTCCGCTAAGCAACCCCGTTTCATTGTCCCGGAAGGGTTGCTTGACCCAATTTAAGGTTCAGGTTCACAAAGTAACATGGGGTGAAAAGCATAAACATTTCATGTGCTAGATATCGAAGCGTCTTGAGGAAGGAGAAAACGAAGGGCGAGAAAAAAGCGCTGGACGAACTTCAGAAGACGGACCCTGAAGCCTACGCCGAGCGGCTACATCTGGCCGCCAAGACGCGTGTGGAGGTCCGTCAGCCCAAGTATTATTGAATGATAAATATTTATATGTGTCGCTAGAATTATTAAATTATATTATAATTCAATTACAATACATATACAGTATATGCAAACATATTATTTCTGTATGTATTTCAAGGGCAGAATCATTATTGTATTTCAAGGGCAGAATCATTAATGTATATCAAGGGCAGAATTATGAATAAATCTTGTTATTGTAGTTTAGTTATTGCGGGTGTTATATATTATTGCGCATTGACAACATCTTTCTGCCATCAATTACCAGGTTTATATGTTTAACGTTGCTGTGATTGCTTGGTTACATCTCTGCTAGGAGCGCATGGACCTCCGCCACCGTGGAGGCACCAAGTTCGCCAAGAAACGAATGATCTACGCCAAACACGACGGCGAGGTAATATGGTACTCTCAATACATTATAATTATTATTATAACAACAATAATTATTATTATTAATATTATTATCTTTGATGTATTAATGAGAGCAATTGCCGTGCATACTTGCGTCAGGCGCCGTATGCTCTTTCGCGGGCGAGTTTGCCGATTTTAGTTGTTACAGATTTTTACGGCCTTTTTTATATCGAGCGAAGCAAGCTTCAATAGCAACACACATGGATAAATAAAACCCACCAAAAGCTATATGACTTTACATTGCTTTGAAACCCAATACCTGTTCTCTTTTGATATGTCTATTCGCCGTAAAGTCTTTCTCATACATGACAATTATAACCTACAATGAGAGAACAAGGGTGTTCAAGGTAGGAATAACTGATGTATGCATGTAGTGATATTCAATCTTAAATGCCGCGCGCCACACAGAGCTGTCATTACGGGCGATTATAGGATGTTTTCCGGCTGTTTTTTCTTCAGTCCCGAGAGCAGATTCAGGAGATGTTACAGAAGAGCCGGGACCTGACCAAGAAAATCACGGTAGAGAGCGAGAGTGAAGGGGAGGAGGAGGAGGAGGAGGGGGAGGGGGAGGCGATGGGTGTGTTGATGGAGGTCGAGGCGAGGGACACCCCGACCCGACCTGCCAACAACAACCCCTGGATGTCTAGCGCTATACGGACTAAAAGAGCCGCCAAACACACGCCGTCACAATCTGTCGGCCAGGATCTAGATGCCGAGGGTGCATCCCCTGCAGAGGAGTTACACGGGGAGGTGGATGACGGACATGTAGGGGGTAGCGTTGCCAAGGTGACGTCTGACTCGGCTACAAGTGACCTTGACGAACAGTCCCGCCGGGTGCAGAGTACGAAGGTCAAAGATTCTAGCAAAGGCAAAGCCGGCGGGTCATCCAGCGGTAGAGACTCAATGGGGTCGGAGGGCAGCGATGTAAAGGAAACAGCGGGTAGCAAGGAGAGTGACTCAGAACAAGATCTTTCCCTTTCCGATGATAGTTCCTCGGAAGAGGAGGAAGAGAACAGGGACATCGACGAAATCTTTGACCTCATCGAACAGAAGAAGAAACCCGCACAGACGCTTCCCCAGAAGAGAGGCACAGGAAAGGAACAGGCGTCGGTTAAGGATGAGAATAGGCGGGCGAGCAAGAGGAAGATGAGGCCCGTGGTGGATGAGGACGGCGAGGCGGGCGCATCCTCCGACGAGGAGGAGGCCCGCGTGAAGCGAGTGCCGCAGTTGGCGCGCGCGGGAAAAGGCGAATCTCGTCTGGCCGCGGCTCTGAGCAGACGACAGACGCTGGAGGCTATTGAGGCGGAGTGGGATGACGGGGAGGAGGCGGAGTCGGACCTACAGAGCGACGACGACGCGGAGACAAAGAAGGGGAATTCGGCCAAAACGTTCCACAAAGCACCGGGTAATAAAAAGGCCCCCGTAGAGGAAGTGCAAATTGATCCCAAAGGATTTATGACGGTGGAAGGAGAACTCAGCCGTTCACAGGCACGGACCGCTCTCGACGAAGACGAGGGCGATGAACGCGACGCCAGCGCCACGGCGCGGCAGCGTCTGACAATCGCAGAGGCCTTTGCCTCTGATGACGTCATTGAGGAGTTTATCTCTGAGAAGCAGGACGCGGTGGATCGGGCCAAGCCCAAGGACATTGACCTGACACTGCCCGGGTGGGGTGAGTGGGGCGGCGCGGGCGTCACCGTGCCCAAGCGCAAGAAAAAAAAGTGAGTCGATTTATTGGATTGGTGTTTGCAACCAATTATACGTATATTGTTCTTTTGGTGTCCACATTAGACCATCATACATCTACACAATGTTTGATTCACTATAAGTCATTCGATGATAAGGAGTAAAATTGTCACAAACTGGAAGGGAAATATGAGAACATTTATGTGATGTGAGTAATTCAGTATGATGTGGAAATGAAGGTGGCAGAAATTAGCTTCAGAGAACAAAATGAAAATATCCGTAAAAAAGATTCCCGATATTTAAAACCCGTTTGTTAGGCTAATACTATTAGGCAAAGGAAATGTTCCATATGCACCTTGGTAGGAGACATCTTCTTCCATTGATGGGTGTCTTTCATCGAACCCCCGGTTATCGTCCCGTGAGGTTTCTTGAACAAATTTAACCTATATGTGCACAAAATATGGCTGCAAATGCGTTATTGCCCGAGGAGTTGTGCCGTCATGTTCTAGCAAAGCTACAGCGAGTGTGTTGGCTTCCAGGTTCCTGCTGCGAGCGCCCCCTAGCGCCCCTAGGAAGGACCGCCTCCTTCCGGGAGTCATCATCAGTGAGGCGAAGGACTCCAGCGTCGCCAAGCACCAGGTCAGCACCTTGCCTTTCAGTGACCTGCCAGAAAGCCTATAATTCTTTCATCTGTGACCTGGATGTTGCATCAAAGTGACCTGTGTGTGACCCCAGGGTGACCTGTATGTGACCACAGGTCGACCTGTGTGTGAACCCAGGGTGACTTGTATGTCAGCCGATGACCTTGTGACTTATAATTGACCTAACTGTGACATTAATGATGTACGTGACACCAAAGTGACTTGTACGTAACACCAAAGTGACTTGTACGTGACATCAAAGCGACTGTACGTGACGCCACAATGACCTTGTGTGACACTCCAAGAGATATATCACCGCAGAGTGGCTTTACGCGATTTCCACGTGACCTCCACATGACTCCACAGTGACCCCTACATGACCTTGACTCCTTGCAGGTGGCTGACCTGCCCTTCCCGTTCACCAGTGTGCCTCAGTTTGAGAACAGCCTGCGCCGGCCGCTGGGCAAAACCTGGAACCCCGAGACCGCCTACCGCAAGATGCTCAAGCCCAAGGTGGTCAGCCGCCTGGGCACCGTCATCAGCCCCATCGACCGCTCCCAGCTCTACGAGAAGGACGAGACCAGCAAGGGGGGTGCCCTACCCCTGGCCACCCCGGGCCGCGGGGCCTCCCGTCGCCAGGGGGCCGCCCCGGGCCGGGGGGCAGCCCAAGGTCGGGGGGGCGCCCAGGGACAGGGAGGCGCCCAGGGACGGGGGGGCGCCCAGGGACGGGGGGGCGCCCAGGGCCGGGGGCAGGGCCGGGGGGCCGCGCAGGGACGGGGGGCGGGTCGGGGGCCGGGGGGTCCCCCCGGGGCCGCCCGAGAGAGGAAGACTACCTCGTAAAGGGGAATGGCGTTGACCATGTACCGCTTTGAGACGCCTGTCCCTGAACATTCGAAAATATCGACTCTGTGGATGTGGATGTGTGTGTGCGGGTGGGGGGGTTGGGTATGGGGAGGGTGGGGGCGTGTTTTCACACACCACCCATGGTGTCTGTATGTGTTGGGTGTTATAACGGTACGGTGGGTCCACCGCTCAAGCGGCAAGGAGCACCTGGCAACGGCAAGGGTGGGAGGTGGCAACCATGGGTGGACGGGTAAGATAGCCTAAACTGGAGAGTGAACCCAGTTTATTACCCCAGTAGGGCTAAGATTGGTATGGGGTAGGTGGGGGGGGGCTAATGCACCGCTGTCGGAGAGATCATGAAAAATAAAGACCAGCACAGTTCGTGTTCATTGTCAAATGAAGTAACAGACTTTTCTCAAGTTTATTTCTGTGATATTACAGATAGCTGAGGAACCAATAACATTAAAAAAGGAAAGTTCAAATAACAATTCACTTGATATATATATAGAGAGAGATGACTGAGCGTGAACGGTGCTCAGTGCAATGATATGGTGCTCACATGTTAAGAATACGAAAACAATTTCAGCCGTAATCTACCTACTGGCTGCATAGCCCGTGCACTCGCGTCACACAAAGCCTCCGGCACAAGCGAAACACGACACCTCGCGCAACCACTGAGAACAAAACCTGGTTAAGTAACGACTCCGTAGTTTAGAAATAGGTATACACCCTGAATCAGGCTGTATCGCCAGCACACCACGTGACCTGCGCTTGACGCCACTTTGTCTGCGTGCCGACAATTCGCATGAATGCTGACGTCGACATATATTTAAATACATATAGGCATCTAATATATCAATAATTATATATAGCCATGTAGAATCCTGTATGTATAAATGAAACACGCAATTTGTCATGGATATTTTAACCACATTGAAAAAAGCTAGTGCTCAAATGCATGACAATACCTACCCAAACTTTTGCAACTTGAGAAGCAGTTGGTTAGGATTACCCATGGATCCTCATCAAATGGTTGCTTAGATACCCGTCACACGGTAAGTGCCCACGCCGCAAGCACAAACACCGACCAAAGCGGTGTGTTTGGGGGGAGGCGGGTGGAGAAGGGGGCAGGGGGAGGGATGCGCTATGTGCCACTAATTAGCCTTATCTTGCATACAGTGACATAACCTCACTTTACTTAATATAAAACACGCGGGCAGTTACCGGCGACACAGGTAAATATATTCTATTGAACACATCACTGTAAGCACAGCATAGAGGAGAGCGAGGCCAGCACAATGGGATGCCAGCGAAATTGGAATAGAATCTTTCCATCTTGCCGACGAAATAGCAGCATGTGTCTTTCGCGGGAACATCACATTTGCTAAAGTTTGTGTCGATTCATAAGGACTGGCTATATATCTTATATATATATATATATATATATATATATATATATATATATATATAGAGAGATAGATAGATTCCCGCATTAAACCATTTCATGTGATTGTGGCAAAATATGAAATAGAAATCCAAATGACAATTAAATTAGACAGGTGTGAACTTTTTGATTTTCGGTAATCGATAATACATGTGGTATCTATGTATTGATCCAGGTGTTGGCGCCGTGCCTGGTACAGGCCAGGATTCCCCGGTACAGGCCAGGGTTCCCCGGTACAGGCCAGGGTTCCCAGGCACAGGCCAGGGTTCCCCGGTACAGGCCAGGATTCCCCGGTACAGGCCAGGGTTCCCCGGTACAGGCCAGGATTCCCCGGTACAGGCCAGGGTTCCCAGGTACAGGCCAGGGTTCCCCGGTACAGGCCAGGATTCCCCGGTACAGGCCAGGGTTCCCCGGTACAGGCCAGTGTTCCCCGGTACAGGCCAGGGTTCCCAGGTACAGGCCAGGGTTCCCCGGTACAGGCCAGGGTTCCCAGGTACAGGCCAGGGTTCCCCGGTACAGGCCAGGGTTCCCAGGTACAGGCCAGGGTTCCCAGGTACAGGCCAGTGTTCCCCGGTACAGGCCAGGGTTCCCAGATACAGGCCAGGGTTCCCCGGTACAGGCCAGGGTTCCCAGGTACAGGCCAGGGTTCCCCGGTACAGGCCAGGGTTCCCAGGTACAGGCCAGGGTTCCCAGGTACAGGCCAGGGTTCCCAGGTACAGGCCAGGGTTCCCCGGTACAGGCCAGGGTTCCCAGGTACAGGCCAGGGTTCCCCGGTACAGGCCAGGGTTCCCAGGTACAGGCCAGGGTTCCCAGGTACAGGCCAGGGTTCCCCGGTACAGGCCAGGGTTCCCAGGTACAGGCCAGGGTTCCCAGGTACAGGCCAGGGTTCCCAGATACAGGCCAGGGTTCCCAGGTACAGGCCAGGGTTCCCAGGTACAGGCCAGGGTTCCCCGGTACAGGCCAGGGTTCCCAGGTACAGGCCAGGGTTCCCAGGTACAGGCCAGGGTTCCCAGGTACAGGCCAGGGTTCCCCGGTATTCCCTATCTATGCACTCAATTACCCGACGACCTAGGTCCAATGGTTAACCTTGTAACACGGCCACGGCTTCATCAACTATGACTTCACATTGTACGCACACATACGTATATACTACATATATATATATATATATTATACGCGTATGTATATATGTATATACCGGTATATATAAGACCCTCTGAGCAATGGCCTTATATGCAGGATCGAATGCGCCGATTACAAATCGGAGACTGGAGTGCATGAAGAAAATGGTTTCAATCCCCGAACGGGTTAATACGACACCCCGGACACAATACCTGTAGAGACCCAGAGACTATATCAGACTTTACCCTTACCCTCCATAGGCAGGTCTTCAAGGACTATAATTACTTGAATACACATCAATGTAATTCACATTATCACGTGCTTCGTACAATTCCATTTTCATATACATACACATCTATATATGTATATATATAAATATTCAGTCTGATATTGACCGTATATCTATATATATATATATATATATATATATGTCATATTTCTACCGATTTCCTAATGGTCAAATCTACTTTTGAAGTAAAAAATAGCTATAAAAATTATATCTGCACATTTTGTTTTGTATTTTTGCAAAGACACGCGGGTAGAGACAGATATCACAGGAGGAGAACACATTGCATTGTGTCGTGTTTCTGCTCCTTGCACAGGTAGACCTCCCTCCTCATCCTCTTCATCCGCCCCCCGCCCCCACCCCCCTCCCAATTATCCCTAGGTCCTGCCCCATCGCTATTTAATTCATCCCCAAAACACAAAGCACTCCTTTCACACCACAGTCGTCAAAAACCCAGCCAGCCCATCAAAAAAACCAAGCAATCTCAAAATGTCTCGAAGAAGGTACAAGCCCAAGAGGTTGAGGCCAATAAATTAGTTTGTCATCAAAAGTCGACGTCCTGGGCGATCACCACGACGACTGACGTGCTTGGGTAACGCGCGACCATTCTCCACACGCTGTTAGTGCACGCACTCTCCGCCAGGGCGTCGCGCTGCCCCCTCTGGGCCTCGCGAGCCGCGACCGACTGGCCAATCACAGCGCCGGACTCTGTGTCGTCGTCGTCGGCGTCCGCGGCGGTGTCTCCGCCTGGCGGTGGAGAGTGAACGAGGGCGCTATCGACCCTCTGCTGCAGTACGTGGTACTGCAGACACGAGGCGCATTGTCATACGGCCGTCTCTTGGTCCTCGGAAACCACGAGCTGTAAGTGCTCCTGACCTGGAGGAAACAATGTGGAGGTAAGTCGTAAGTGTTCCTAACTGTATCATTACGCATATCGTATCAATTATTGTCATAGATGGTGGTATCTCAGAATCAATATCTAACACTTAATGGACAATATGTATCAAGGATCACATATTCGTGATCCTTGATATTAAAATATACTTTCGGGACCAATGAAAAGTGTCCTCCCACGCCCGCGGCCATCTCCATTTGCCGGTGTCGCATGAAAGGTCCGGGACCTTAGCGCTATTCGCAGGGTAAGGGAATATTGGACCTCAGATACTGATTTCATTAAGAGCATAGTTAATACATAACACCAAAGAATTCGCCATTCGAGGGTCAAGAAACTGACCGTGTTAATTAAGTACGTGGAAGAAAGTGTTCGCGATTCGGGATTTAAGGAAATGAACGATTCGCCTATTACTTTTTTTTTCAGACCTTTCAGAACAAAAGCCTATTTATTCAATGTATTATGTTAGGCGTTATGAACCCCTAGTGATGGTGAAGTACACATACTCTCCAGGTAGGCGGCCAGTTCCGTGTCCTCCGCCTTCAGGGCTTGTAGGCGGGGAGTATTCCCCTGAAGAATGAAGACAAACACACATTTAAACACCTTTTAAAGCGAGGCCAATGAAGCGTAACAATACGCGTCAAGTACGGAGCATGGACTTGTCTTTGCGCACGGCCCCATCGACTGGTCTTTGCGCACGGCCCCGTGGACTGGTCTTTGCGCACGGCCCCATGGACTGGTCTTTGCGCACGGCCCCATGGACTGGTCTTTGCGCACGGCCCCATGGACTGGTCTTTGCGCACGGCCCCATGGACTGGTCTTTGCGCACGGCACCATTGACGGGTCTGTGCGCACGGCCCCGTGGACTGGTCTTTGCGCACAGCCCCATGGACTGGTCTTTGCGCACGGCCCTATCGACTGGTCTTTGCGCACGGCCCCATGGACTGGTCTTTGCGCACGTTCCCATAGACTGGTCTATGCACACGGTCCCACGGACTGGTCTATTCGCACGGCCCCATCGACTGGTCTTTGCGCACGGCCCCATGACTGGTCTTTGCGCACGGTCCCACGGACTGGTCTATGCGCACGGCCCCATGGAATGGTCTTTGCGCACGGTCCCACGGACTGGTCTATGCGCATGGCCCCATCGACTGGTCTTTGCGCACGGCGCCATCGACTGGTCTGTGCGCAAGGTCCCACGGACGGGTCTGTGCGCACGGCCCCATGGACTGGTCTTTGCGCACGGCCCCATGGACTGGTCTTTGCGCACGGCCCCATCGACTGGTCTTTGCGCACGGCCCCATGGATTGGTGTTTGCGCACGGTCCCACGGACTGGTCTATGCGCACGGTCCCACGGACTGGTCTTTGCGCACGGCCCCATGGACTGGTCTTTGCGCAAGACCCCATGGACTGGTTTTTTTTGCACGGCCCCATGGACTGGTCTTTGCACACGGGCCCCTGGGACGTACCTGGAAGTCTGACAGGACCAGCGAGGCCCCGGCCGTCACCAGCATACAGCAGATGGTGCGTCTCTGGTACCAGGCCGCCTTGTGCAGAGCTGTCTGGCCCCTGCAAACAAGGTAACGAGCATTTTAAGACACTCTTGTAGTTTTTTTTGTGCACGATTGTGTCCTAGAGTCAGGCCCAAAAGGCCACGATATATGATACCTTTGTGAAACAATCCCCAAATTGAGACACCAGACGTTATCAAGGATCAAACATGCGTCTTTGGGTCTGAAGCTGTGCTAGCAACTGAGCTAGGGACCCCTCCATCGCCCTCTAACCCCCAACCATCATATGTGCATTTTACTGGTCGGGCTCGACATGAACACGATTGTCTTAGCTTAATTACACCCAAAAAACTTTGCCCGTTTGCGTAGATTTGTGTATCAATCATATTGATGAGGCGTATGCAACTTTTCAATGGCATTTTTTTGACGCAATCGCAAAGTGGCTGTTAAACTTTGCATGTAGCGTATTTCTCTTCGTCATGGGTCATAAACCATCACTAGGTTGGTTGGTTGTATGTTCAGGACGCTTTAACCACTTTTGTTCATAGCGCGTCAATGGGAGAAGGAAGGGAGAGCGGAGACATGTCCCCGGGGGTAACCCCCTACTCTTTGCGAAGACGGGACATGGGAATCTGTATCCCGCGACCACACAGACATACCATCACTAGGAAAAGTGAAGCTAGCACAAAGTTAACCTAAAAGCAATAATTGGTCACGATAGAGAATTAATCCGGAAGAACGGTTACCGTTAGTCACGACCAACACACACCAATCTTAATGGTAACCACGGAATGCGGAATAACAAGGTAGGCCTCAACCCTCCACGTCACGACAATCCTGACTCTCTCCGAGTTACCCACTTGTCGATCGACGTCAAGGTGGGGCCCCCGTGACCCCCGACCCCGGACACCCGACACCCACCCCCCCCCCCCTCCCTATTTCCCAGGCCCTCCCCTCTCCCACCGATGAGCCCAGGTCAGCACAGGACCCCAGCGTGGGTAGCTAGCTAACAAGGTGTAGTGCTCGCTGAGAGAGTGGAATGGGAGGGCGGTGCAGCGGGGGTTGGTGGGGTATTAGTCGTTTAACGTGACTTCTGGTGTAGTCACCACGTATAACACGGGATCACATGCGAGAAGGCACTCGAGACTTAATGCCCACTCAGTTCAACAAGGCCCATAAGTAGCACACCCTTGATAATAAATACACGTTTCTACGAAGCATCTACTTACTTTTCCAAGTCCACCATATCTAATATCATCGGCGGTGCTGGAAGGAAGAACAAATGACAATGCCCGATGAGTAATCACAGTTTGCAAGGCGTGAAGTACGTTGATTGGTCCGCCATCTATCTGCAGAAGCTCGCCATTACCGGCCCGATGCTAACAGTGAGCCGATAGGGCCGGACAACATGGAGGCGGCTACAGATTGATGTGGGATCAATATCACGATTAGTGCGTCGATAAATTAAGTTAATATGGATAGGTGCTACCCAAACAATGCGAGCGCATTAATTCAGCTATTTCGTGGGGATACATCTAGAATAATGTTCAAAATAAATCCCACTTCGGCTTGCCATAATGCATATCTTTGGCGGGATGACGTATACCATGCACGTGCGTGTGGCATATCATTCGGTTGCTTAGGAACTCCCATTGTGACGTCAATTTTATAACATTTTGACGCCACAACTACACAGTATTATAGCCGCGACAAAGTCTCGAATTCCGTTTTAAAACGTTAAATTCTTCTTGTTAATAAATAATAGAACATAAAACGAGAGGTAATTTTTTTGGAAATCGGCAATATTCGCTGATATATATATATATATGTTCTACAATAATCAATTTGCGACGAAAAAAACCCCACGCATGCGTATATAACAGGCGATCTCTTCCGCTTTGCCCAGTGGAGGTCGACTTCCGGTGAATTTCACCAGCTCATCACAGTATGGTATTCTGATATAGTTTTTGTAATTGTTTTACGTGTGTGTTATCTAAAGAGCTCGCTACGCTCACTATAATTGTTTTATGTGTGTGTGATCTAGAAAGCTCGCTTTACGCTCGCTATTACTAACTAATATGAGGACTTGTAGATCTACAGTTTAAAGGTCTATAGATCTGCAACAGTTCAAACAAATACCATGCCTTGCTTTTCGAGCGTTGGGCTGCATTCCTAGACGGTCCATCCTTGATATCTCTGGATTGACGCTTCAAGTGGACAACCTTATGCATCCCTATATCAGGCATCGACTCACCGTGGCCATACATAGATATATATCAGGTACCGATTCACCGTGCTCATGCCTAGAGATATCAGGCACCGACTCACCGTGCTCATGCCTAGAGATGTCAGGCAGCGACTCACCGTGCTCATGCCTAGAGATGTCATGCACCGACTCACCGCGCTCATGCCTAGAGATGTCAGGCCGCGACTCACCGTGCTCATGCCTAGAGATGTCAGGCCGCGACTCACCGTGCTCATGCCTAGAGATGTCAGGCCGCGACTCACCGTGCTTATACCTGGAGATGTCATGCACCGACTCACCGTGCTCATGCCTAGAGATGTCAGGCACCGACTCACCGTGCCCCTGCCTAGAGATGTCAGGCAGGGACTCACCGTGCTCCTGCCTAGAGATGTCAGGCACCGACTCACCGTGCTCCTACCTAGAGATGTCAGGCGGGGACTCACCGTGCTCATGCCTAGAGATGTCAGGCACCGACTCACCGTGCTCATGCCTAGAGATGTCAGGCGGGGACTCACCGTGCTCCTGCCTAGAGATGTCAGGCACCGACTCACCGCGCTCATGCCTAGAGATGTCAGGCGGGGACTCACCGTGCTCATGCCTAGATATGTCAGGCGGGGACTCACCGTGCTCATGCCTAGAGATGTCAGGCGGGGACTCACCGTGCTCATGCCTAGAGATGTCAGGCGGGGACTCACCGTGCTCCTGCCTAGAGATGTCAGGCGGGGACTCACCGTGCTCATGCCTAGAGATGTCAGGCAGGGACTCACCGTGCTCCTACCTAGAGATGTCAGGCGGGGACTCACCGTGCTCATGCCTAGAGATGTCAGGCGGGGACTCACCGTGCTCCTGCCTAGAGATGTCAGGCGGGGACTCACCGTGCTCCTACCTAGAGATGTCAGGCGGGGACTCACCGTGCTCCTGCCTAGAGATGTCAGGCGGGGACTCACCGTGCTCCTGCCTAGAGATGTCAGGCGGGGACTCACCGTGCTCATGCCTAGAGATGTCAGGCGGGGACTCACCGTGCTCCTACCTAGAGATGTCAGGCCGCGACTCACCGTGCTCCTGCCTAGAGATGTCAGGCGGGGACTCACCGTGCTCATGCCTAGAGATGTCAGGCCGCGACTCACCGTGCTCATACCTGGAGATGTCATGCACCGACTCACCGTGCTCATGCCTAGAGATGTCAGGCACCGACTCACCGTGCTCATGCCTAGAGATGTCAGGCCGCGACTCACCGTGCTCCTGCCTAGAGATGTCAGGCAGGGACTCACCGTGCTCCTGCCTAGAGATGTCAGGCGGGGACTCACCGTGCTCATGCCTAGAGATGTCAGGCGGGGACTCACCGTGCCCCTGCCTGGAGATGTCAGGCGGGGACTCACCGTGCTCATGCCTAGAGATGTCAGGCGGGGACTCACCGTGCTCATGCCTAGAGATGTCAGGCAGGGACTCACCGTGCTCATGCCTAGAGATGTCAGGCGGGGACTCACCGTGCTCATGCCTAGAGATGTCAGGCGGGGACTTACCGTGCTCCTGCCTAGAGATGTCAGGCGGGGACTCACCGTGTTCCAGGATGTACTTGACGATGTCTTTGTGTCCGAAGCGGGCGGAATGGTGTAGTGGCGTCATCCCGTACTGGTCGGTGGTGAGAAGGCTGGCTCCACTCTGGTGGGCCTCGAGCAGCTGGGGGTCAGAGGGTAGGAGTCAGAGGGCAGGGGTCAGTGGGTGCGTGGGTGGGTAGTGTATCACACATGATAGTCACGACAACGCATAAGTACTCGGTGGGTCGATGCATGGGCGTTAAAAAAAATATATTCGACAAGGCAAAAGTTAAATGTAAATACATCAATACTGTGAACACTTATGGCGAGTTCCATTTACGTGAAACCGACGGGAAACCGAAACCGTTTTTGAAACCGGTTTCAACGGTTGGCCCACCTAAAGGCGAACGCATCGTTTGAATCGTTTACAGTTTACAGTTTCGGCTTACATGCATTTAGGCAATGGCCACAATACGCCGTCTGTTTAATTTCCAACCCGCGATTGGAATGTCCGTTAATAAGTTAGTCTCTACTTTTGTCCAAAAGATTCCACTTATTTCATTTATGATTAACTATGGTGTATTCCGAGTGTTCCGCAGAACCGAAACCGTCAAACTAGCTCTCTCGATATGTTCAAGGTTTCGAGCAAACCGGTTTAGGTTCTTCTCGTGCCGAACAGTCAGTTCGGCAAACCGGTTTTGGTTTTATGTCAATCAAACACACCCTATAGGGCCCCTGAGGGGGGGTAGCCATGTCGCGTGTCGATTTAAAAAAATGGTCCATGTCGCGTGTCGATTTTAAGAAAAGGTCCATGTCGCGTGTCGATTGTAAGAAAAAATCCATGTCGCGTGTCGCTAAGTCTTATGTCGCATGTCGATTCTAAGACAACCCCAATGTCGCGTTGTCGATTTTAAAAATCGCCGTGTCGACGTGTCGAAAAAGCCCCTCTGGGGCCCTCCCTATGGCTGTACATTATTTTAATTATTATAATAATGATTTAAAATGATTCGAAATACAAAAAAGGGTGATTTACCATGGTCTAAAAGAGGCGTTACTTACTACCATAAGACTTCACTGTTATCACTGTTACATGTCACCCACTGAGGGGTCAAGTAGGACATGTGACATTGAAGTCTGTCTGTGTATGTACAGACGTGCTGGGTGCAGCGTAGTTATACATGGGATAGCGCCATTATGACGTCAGCGGTCAAGGATGATGCAACTTGGCGCTCCTTTAGTTGGCTGTATTTATATATATATTCCTGCGTTAATTAACATCCGCTGGTAGTCTGATAACAAAGACATGAGCTCACATGCTCATATATATATATACCGAACACGCCGACTTTCGTAACCACGAAAGGAGCTGCTACATTCAGAACTAATTCAGTACACGTGTGTGTGCTTCATGTTTGACGTAACGGCAGATCTGTCGTAATGAACTGATGAATAGAGCAAAATGAAGTTCCATTTTAGCATGTGATCACCTTATATTTATCACCTGTTATTGTTTTTCCTACTATAACCCCTAATACGTTAACTCGCCCCTTTAAGTACCTTTTTATTGGGTACATCCCCGTATTAGGAATGGCATGGAATTTAATCATTATTACGTTCCTGTTAACACCTTACTTTCGTGTTTTCTGTCCAATCGATGCCTATTATAAATGTCCACCATTAACTATCTGGGAATTAATGTTATAATCAAGTTGCATCACGTGACTCATCTGAACTGCGAATTTTCTTCTTATGCATTACGACAGATCTTGCCATTGCATCAAACATGAAGCGCACACACGTACAGGTTTCTTTATACATCTGTACACGTAATACATGCAGCAGGTCTATAGCATGCCTACCTTTTTCAGCTCTCCTTTCTTAGCCGCCTCGACAAGTACTGTAAAGAAAGCAAAAAAAAACCGTCAGTGAATGGAGGCGGTGAAGCCTAGGCCCGGGGTATATGTACCGAGCGGCCCGCCCAGACCAAGCTGGTTGTGTAAGCTCCCTGCCATCTCCCACCTTAAAAGGCAACCTTGGTTTTATAGGCCTTTTTTGTGCACATGAGGTTCCAGTATGACTGCCATCTCCCGCCTACACTACGGAGCCAGGCACGTAGTTATGCAGACCGCGTTAAAAGGGGCACCAACTCATGAATACACAGTGGCGAATTCAGGAATTTGAAAAGGGGGGGGGGAGGGGGAGTCCGAGGGGGGCCTCTGAACAAAATTGCGAGCGGGGGATCCACCAATTTGTTTATGACCGGCGGGAGGGGGGCTCCACGCCACCTCACATAGCGTTCTTCTGGATTCGCCCGTCGAATAGAGGTTTTTGCATTGAGAAACACTGGTGCATGAGACTGAATAGCGATTGCAAGGGTCATTCGTATAAATGAAGATGTAAAAATAATGACGTCGCAACCGGAAATGGCACCCATGAGCGCGCGCTTGGCTCTTATCACTTAGCTACAACATATATATTTCAATCTGGGTCATGCGGTCTCTACTCTCTCTATTCTGGTTGGTTGCTTGTATATTCAGGACGTTTTAACCACTGTTGGTGATATCGCGTCAATGGGAGGAGGGAGGGAGAGCGGAGCCATGTCCCCGGGGGTAACCCCCTACTCTTTGCGAAGAAGGACATGGGATCTTTATCCTGCGACCACACATACATGGCCACAGCGGGGCTCGAACCATCGATCCACGTGCCGTTAGGCTCTCAGGTGACCAGAGCACTCAAGGCGAGATACCGGGCCGGCCCCTCATCTCTACTCTATCTCTGACATCTACTATAACATAGCTACACACACAGCTACACACATAGCTACACACACAGCTACACACATAGCTATACACATAGCTATACACATAGCTATACACATATGCACATATATATGCATCTATGTGCTTATATATGCAAAACTATAACCATAATAGTAACGCCGAGATATGGCTCTTGGATCCAACGCCCAACAAAATTCCATTGTAGCGTTGGGGAACAACTCTCAGCACGTTTTCAATCCAGATTCTGCGCCCATATTCCCACGGATGTCTTAGAAAATGGTCCCCGATCGGACGTTAGAAACCTGTCAAACCCTCGAGACCTTTAATATTATATGTAATGAAAATAAAATGAGAAAAAAATATTTCTATACATATATAGTTATATATATCCGTCACTGCATCGCTCATGTACCTTTCACGATCTTGTGATTGCACTTCCGTTGACAAGCCATCGATGAACGCACTGGTCAGGCATTTAGCGGCACACCACAAGAGAATTAAGCTGGGATTGTAATCCCGAGGATTATCCGCATACCACTACAGTCAGGGATGTATCCAAACTGTTACCAGGATACCACTACAGCCAGGGATGTATCCGGACACCACTACAGTCAGGGATGTATCCGGACACCACAACAACCAGGGATGTATCCGGACACCACTACAGCCAGGGATGTATCCGGACACCACTACAGCCAGGGATGTATCCGGACACCAATACAGCCAGGGATGTATCCGGACACCAATACAGCCAGGGATGTATCCGGACTCCACTACAGCCAGGGATGTATCCAGACACCACTACAGCCAGGGATGTATCCGGACACCACTACAGCCAGGAATGTATCCATTTCTGACACCAATTCACTATGCACATAGTTATCCTTTGTTTATGTCAGCCACGGCAGAATCATGGCAGACGCAATGCTATAATTGGCGTAGTGTCCGCCCCCATTAGCGGTATATTACTATGTGCCTAACTCCCCTGGTGTAGTGAGATCTATAGAAGGGTTTGCGAGTCCATAGTGTCAATAGACCCTTGACGTCATCTGCCATATTCATCTCAGGCCAATAGCTTTGGTTCCATGGCTGCGAAACAAGTGATTAGTTCTCTGATTAAACGCGCTGAATTAGTATATAGTATATATATATATATATATGATATCTATCTATCTAATGACTGTTTCAAGCCGTCGAGTGGTGTTGTGCGACAGTGCCCAGTAGTAAATGTCTCGTGTGTATATGTCGAGTGGCTACTCTATCAGTGCCCGTCGCAGGCCAAGTTTGGTTGAGGCGAGTGTCGCGCCAGTGCACGGGGTGTGGAGTGTGGTGCGGGCGGAGCGAGTTGATACCAGTAAACCTGGCCCCACCTAGCCCTGATGCATAGCCCTCACGACCTCAACCCTAACGGGGGTGTAAGCTTGTTGTCAGAAGTGTCAAGTTTACTGGGCTAGGCACCACCCACACATCACAGGGGCCAGCGTTTTAATTTAAGCAACACGGGGAATCCCGTTCACTCGCTCCGACAGAGCCTGACGTAACTTCAAGGTGAATCGTGTAAACTATAGACTATTCTCGCTGCAACAGACATAACGGCACCCTGTGACTGTAGAGACACGCCTGGTAAACCCATGACATGACCAATATACATATATATGAATATATATATATATATATATATATATATGTGTTCAGCCAAAAACAATCAGTGAAATGAACAATGTATGACGCACAGCGCCAAGCGTTTGGTAAATATTGAGAACTTATCACAGCAACGTTTTTCTATAAGCACGTGCTTCTTATCAGCTACGACAGACCGTAACATAGCCACCCCACCCCCTCCTAAATGCCCCGACGGCATACTTGTCTAGCTCCTCATAAGAGGCTATTTCAGTGCTTACGTGCTTGTGGTCAGGTCCACGCACTGTCCCATCCTGGCCTCATGCAGAGACGCGTGTTTAGCTCGTCCAGTAAGACGCCCCCATCCCCACACCCACCCCCCCTGCCAAAAAATGGAGTAGTGTACATGTGTCGAGTGTCGATATATACGTGTTATTCCTAAGATAAGATGCATTTTTTTTTAAACGTCGGTAGGCCTATATATATATTAACAAGTCAGCAATAAACATTAGCACACGCGTACGAAAATGAAAAAATGACATGAGCAGATGTACATGTATATGATAATGAAAACATAACATCTACATATAACATCTAGGCCTACGTACACCAGGAAGAGTAGCGGGAGCTTCACCCAAGTTCACTCTCGCAATATGTACCAAGAGGGACAAGTTAGAGTGAACACATTCCGCATGAATGCCAGATGTCGCCAGACGTCGCCATGACCACCACAATCCGTCACCATTGGCAACTAGGCAACAACGCTAGCAACGCGGTGGCAGGTGCGGGCAAACCCCTCGGGACCTACGTATATTGGGACCTGGGTCAATATTCCATCGACACATGTAGTCTGTGTTCACTATAGAGGCTTTGCAAGATTTACCTCAGCATAGTTCACACAGGAGCCCTACTATTCACTGTTCGCAATCGGCGGCCCGTAATTGCATACGGTCACTAAAGATGGCGGAAGGTAGATGCCAGGCAAACCATAAGAAATATGTCATTGCGTAGTCATCTTTCCTTTAAGTTTATTCTACTTCAAGTTTTAATACTATGAGTTGCATTTTCAGAGCATTTGAAGGGTTTTGGCAGTGTTGACAATATCTGAATCTTGTCAGCCAGCAGAGTTACGGTCCACCCCCAATTTCAGCTACGGGCACCATCATAGATTTTTACATAACGTTACTACGATGTAATTAGAGCAATGGTTGTTATCTAGTTTTCACAATAACAGCCTCCATATTTGTTGGACGACATAGAACATTTCTTCAACGGACACTACATTCCGCCAGCTTTAGTTGACCAGATCGGCAGTTACGGGGCCGCCGTTTGTGTACAGTGACTATTTCGGGAGAGGAAATCTCTACCATAGTCGGTCTTAAAGCGGGTGTCCAACCTGATTTAATCGCGATCTGCACCGAAAGTGAACATCTTAAAATGAAATTAGCGAGTGTTAACGCTTCGTTTCGACCGACTGGTAAGGAGAACAAAATTAAGGCAACCCGCCCCGAGCAATGTCAAGCAGAGCGCCATTTTGCCGGGAGCAGTGACGCATATCGTGACTATTCATATGGCGCCGCCTTACGTTTTAACTCGCGGAGAGATATATCAGGGCCGCGATTTACAGATGAACAGTGGCAGTTTCAAGTCGCGCAGCAGCGCAAGATCTTAGCCTTTCACGGAAAAGTACCGTCCAAACAAGTTGATAAACGTCTTGCGACGATCGACTCCGCATCAATGGCATAATTGGAGTTAGAATCGCGGCTATTTATATTTACATACTTGTTTTGCTCACACAATAGGGTCTGTAAGTGACGTCACAGACAGCGCGCGCTCACCTCTAGAAACAACCGTTCTGGGTACAACGCGTCAGCGGGTCCCTATACTTTACTATGGGCCTCAAACTAGACTCACTGATGTTTGAGATATGAATGCAATGTTAGATTTGAAAACCATATGGAATAAATGTTTGGGGGTGTACCTTCATACTCGTACTAGTTTTAAATCGCAAGACGCTGGTTTTCTGTGCGTTTCACACCACTACAAAGAGCTCCCTATGCTTTGTATATGGGGCGGTGAAGCGTCATGTACCCAAAACCGAATTCGCTGGAGGTGAGCGCGCGCTGTCCGTGATGTCACTTACATACCCTATAGGCGCAATTTCGGGTTTGAATAAATTAGAGTATCGCCTCCTGATTGGTCAATCGCAGACACGCCTCCAAAAAGGGCTGCCGCCTGGGTAGGCGGTGAAATCGTGCCTGGCGGTCACTTCTAAATTTTATTGTGAGCTAGAGATAGAACGATAAATTCTGTAATTTGGAGGATAGACAATTGGGTATTATATGAATCGGTAAAGCAGCGTTGGAGGCCAGGCTGGCGGTTTCCTTTCAAGTTTCTTTAACCGAGCCATCTACATATACATGTTGGGATTCCTAATGCCATGTACGACTGAGGTATGGTCGATATGACAACGTTAATCTGATGTGATTGATACAAGCGTTGTGACAGGAGTGAACACCCCATAGACCATTATTTCACCTGTTACTCCCGTTGGCAGGGAAGTAATATATATATATATATATATATATATATATATCGACCACCTAACATACATTGTTGGCCTCCCGTGGATATATATGTTATCCCCTGCCAACAGTAGTAAAATATGTCTCCAGGATCGGCTGGAATGAAAGATACTCCAACCCAAGAGATGCCGGCGAGAGCGAGGCAGTTAAAGCTGCTCATACAGCAATTTTCTGCCAACGTTAAGTTTTTTTAAATCGTTTGGAAACGCAACAAAACGATACACGAGACACCACTTTGGCCTGAAAAGGTAGCTTAGCATGTCATCTTATTTATTATACACAATATATGTGTACCTTTACATTCTGAACCTGAATACATCATTTCAAAATTTCAGTTTTTCGGGGAACATATTTCTCTAAGGGTAACTTTAATCATTCAATAGACGGTGCGCGCCGCACACAGAATCGACGGCGTTTTAGCTTCACATTTTATTTTGGGCCAAGCCCATGTACCTATACAACCACACAGCGCATGTATGCATCAGAAGGTTTTACAAACGTCTAAAAATTTTACATATTATTACTTATATAGAAATGAGGCAAGCAAATACACCCGTCTTTTTTTTACATGCATAGTTGCATGCATTGAACACACGTCTGTTTTTCTCCTCAAAATGCTGACCAGTTGCGTCACATTCCTTCCTGGATAAGGTTGGCTACGGTAGGCTCGAAAAACATATCTTTTTTTCTCCTCAAATGCTGACCCGTTACGTTACATTCCTTCCTGGATAAGAAGGGGTGGTGGGGGGTGGGGGCTACGGTGGGCTCGGTGTGGGGTAATGTACCCCACCAGTGACACTTTCCACGGAGCAGTGTAACACCAGTAGGCCCTTCCTTGTTGGTTGGTTGGTTCAAACCATGAAGGAGCGCCATCGTCAAGTACCAGCTGACCTCTTAAAGGCTCACTCATACCGCAGTTCCACGAGCAGCAGTAGCTTCTCTGTGGACTTAACGGCACCCCCGCACCCCCCCACCCCCCTATTGACTTATCTCTTTCGGGAAAGGCTTTTTTGAGACTGGGGTAAAGCCCACCACGCGTGGCCTTCAGACATACAGACTGCAAGTAACCATCCCCTTGGGAGTTGGGTCACGAGCTTGACCATGACGACCTGTGCTTTATGACGCGTAAACAGGATAGTAAACAGTACGCCAGGGGCCACCTTCAAGGATATATAGCTTTCATTTCGGGCCCTTTCGTCACTTTTGAAATGGCAACTACTGAGTGGACAGCGTCTGGTGCGGTCACCAGATGTTGTACTTAGCGTTAAACAAGCTTTGCAAGTAGGTTTTTTAGTCGGCTCATGGGACCCTAATTTCCACCGAATAGGATGGGAGGGGGTGGGGGGGGGAGAGGGCTGACGTAGATTAAACAAACTGGTACTCACACTTGTCGAGGAGGGAGGCCATAGGGGGTCGACCGTCGTCAGCGATCCCGGAGATCTGGAACCGCTTGGCATGGATGGCCGCCTTTGGCGATCCGGGCTCGGAGCTGGAACAGGAAATGAAATGAAATGTTGGTGTTTTAGGCCACTTTTGTGCACTGACAGGCTAAATTGGGCCAAGGAACCTCCCGGGACGATGAAGGATGAAGGAATGACGGAGCTGGAACAGGGCGTTATGATAAACGATAACAGGGTGTTATGATACACGATAACGGCGCCATGAGGAAGGAGAAGAGGGCGTTATGATGTACTACAGCGACTGTTTAAAAATGAACTGCTCTGATTTGATAAATATGTACAATGATTTGTCATAAGGGTGGCCGTCACATCAGCTAGCGGAATAAATCTCGCTAATGATCACTAAACGGACGACAGAACCTAGAGCCAGTAGAAGCGAAGTATTGCAGAGGTAAGAGTTATATAACATGGCACGATGAACAGCAGGCTGAGCGTGATGAACATTAAGATATCTTGAGAGGGTGAGCGGACTGCGCCTCTCACCGTGAACCATCAGCCAGCGTCACAGCCTTTAAACCATGACATAGGCGAGGATACGCACGGGGGCTGCTGTACATATGGCTGGGTGGGCGCACACTAACCGATGGATTGGAGCTTGACAATACAAGTCGAATCATGAAAGACACGATATTAATAGTGCATCACACGGTTAACCTGAAAACACGCTACCTTCAAAAGAAAAATGACACCCTACGCCCAAATTGCCAATCACTGCGTGACCCACTTCGCTTCGCTCCCAAGGGGTACCCTTCAGCAAACCCACGTCGGATGTTTATCACATATAAATAACATTAGCTCGAAAGAGTTAACACCCAGTGTACACCCATTGGCAGTGCTGGAAGCGACATGGCATGAATAGGAACACGTTGTCGTATTAGCAATCGAACTAAAAGCATATCTATCTAACGTTAAAGTCTTTAAGCTCTATGAAAGCCAAGACAAATTAACATATTGTTATGCATTTAATAAGTCTACAGAAAATGGGTTCACAACACTAAATGAAACACTGCTTCTTTCATATAATGCCATTTACGCAAAGTTATACTTTTAATACATCTCACCGGGTATGGAGGTGGGGTTTGGGGTGGGGTTTGGATTGGGGTACACTTACCAACACGCTCTTCACCACAAATAGTACAGAGACCACGTGGCCCAGATGTGTATAGCTGTGTTATAGTAGACGTCTGAGTAGAGAGGAGACCACGTGACCCAGATGTGTATAGCTATATTATAGTATATGTCCGAGTAGAAAGCAGACCACGTGGCCTAGATGTGTATAGCTATATTATAGTAGATGTCCGAGTAGAGAGGAGACCACGTGGCCCAGATGTGTATAGCTATGTTACAGTAAATGTCCGAGTAGAAATATCACGTGGCCTAGATGTGTATAGCTATGTTATAGTAGATGTTCGAGTAGAGAGGCGACCACGTGGCCCAGATGTGTATAGCTATGTTACAGTAAATGTCCGAGTAGAAATCTCACGTGGCCTAGATGTGTATAGCTATGTTATAGTAGATGTCCAAGTAGAGAGGAGACCACGTGGCCCAGATGTGTATAGCTAAATTATAGTAGATGTCCGAGTAGAGAGGAGACCACGTGGCCCAGATGTGTGTAGCTAAATTATAGTAGATGTCTGAGTAGAAAGCAGACCACGTGGCCCAGATGTGTATAGCTAAATTATAGTAGATGTCCGAGTAGAAAGCAGACCACGTGGCCCAGCTGTGTATAGCTAAATTATAGTAGATGTCCGAGTAGAGAGGAGACCACGTGGCCCAGATGTGTATAGCTAAATTATAGTAGATGTCCGAGTAGAGAGGAGACCACGTGGCCCAGATGTGTATAGCTAAATTATAGTAGATGTCCGAGTAGAAAGCAGACCACGTGGCCCAGCTGTGTATAGCTAAATTATAGTAGATGTCTGAGTAGAAAGCAGACCACGTGGCCCAGATGTGTATAGCTAAATTATAGTAGATGTTCGAGTAGAGAGGCGACCACGTGGACCTTGGATATGGTTGACTACCTATTGTCAGATCCCGGAGAACGCGGTCGTCGAACGTCTTCCAAACTTTGAAGTCGTGTCCTTCTCCGTACAGCCATTTTACGCCAAGCACTGACAACGGCCATACGATGAGAACAAAACAGGTACAAATATAACAGATAAAATATAGAAATTAAAATAAAAAAATTGTTTAAGTGTAAAGTTCTGATGATAAAACAGCCATAACCCAGTTAAACATGCAGTTATTAAAAGAACATAAATCGAACATAATCAAGCTCATACGAAAATAAATACATGTATTGAGACCATGCCACCACCTATGTTGTATGTTAGATCAATGCTGCGTAGTACGTAGAGAGATACACAAATAGCAGACCAAAATTCATGCAAATAGCAAAATTCCATTTCCAAACATTAGTAAAGTATAATAAGCTACGAGAATATTGCAACAAAATGAAAACAAAGACACCAAGGGCGGAAACTCAGCATCATAACATAAATGAATGGTACATTAACACCAAAAGCATCAAACAGTATTAGCATTGCGGTTCTGCTGGACAAATTAAAATAACTTAAAGCAAAATGGCAATTGTCAATATGGAGGGGATATGCCGAAATAGCGAACCAAAAGCTAAAGAATTAGGACCGATACTCGACCTAACCCAGAATGCCACTACGCCCTCTGGTGAATTATTATAAAAACCTTTCAATTTTAATGCGGAGACCGAGGCCGAGGGTACTACCCCACCTAGCGGAGACCAACTATACTACCCCGTCTAGCGGAGACCAAATATACTACCCCGTCTAGCGGAGACCAAATATACTACCCCGCCTAGCGGAGACTAAATATACTACCCCGCCTAGCGGAGACCAACTATACTACCCCACCTAGCGGAGACCAACTATACTACCCCGTCTAGCGGAGACCAAATATACTACCCCGTCTAGCGGAGACCAATATACTACCCCATCTAGCGGAGACCAAATATACTACCCCGTCTAGCGGAAACAGATGTGATGCCGATAACGTTTTGATATATTTTCCTTGTGGCACGTTATTCTCCCTCGCTTGGCGGATTTCCCAACCATTCCATTCGTCCCCTCCCTGCGTCATTAAAGGCCTAATGCATTAGTCAGACCAAATAAAGCGAAACGATTCCACAACCCATCGTGTCCATTAGTTCAAGTCCCAAACGACAAATTTTATCTTCGTACATTATGCAATTTTTTTCGATAAATAAATGAAGAAGGTATTACATGTTCCACTCCATTGTTTTATTCGCAGACGCAGCGGTTGCCGCGTTCGAATCGTCGCACGAAAAACCGCATCAAAAGAGGAAATCATCTGCGCTAGTTGAGGCATCTGGCAGGTGACACTCAGACACGGAATCGCGACAGCACTGCGCCCGAAAAACACAATGTCGTGCTACTCAGTTCGGGTCCCACGGCACCCCAAAGCCGGTCAACCCACAGCCCACAATTAGCCCCGCACCACCATCACCCTATCACTGGCAATGCCTTGTGCGCCAATGACACCCAGGAAACATCTGTCAGGCATCAACCCAGGTCCCTACTCCGACACTGGAATCACCTGGTTGTCAAATCGTCTGGCCGACAATAATGAAGGCCGCTCACGTACAGCTGCCTCAACGCTTTCAGACAGGGGAGCGCCCTTATAGCAGTCATAGGCCAGACAGTGGAGCGCCCTTATAGCAGTCATAGGCCAGACAGTGGAGCGCCCTTATAGCAGTCATAGGCCAGACCGGGGAGCGCCCTTATAGCAGTCACAGGCCAGACAGTGGAGCGCCCTTATAGCAGTCATAGGCCAGACAGTGGAGCGCCCTTATAGCAGTCATAGGCCAGACCGGGGAGCGCCCTTATAGCAGTCACAGGCCAGACAGTGGAGCGCCCTTATAGCAGTCATAGGCCAGACCGGGGAGCGCCCTTATAGCAGTCATAGGCCAGACAGTGGAGCGCCCTTATAGCAGTCATAGGCCAGACAGTGGAGCGCCCTTATAGCAGTCATAGGCCAGACAGTGGAGCGCCCGTACAGCAGTCATAGGTCAGACAGTGGAGCGCCCTTACAGCAGTCATAGGCCAGACAGTGGAGCGCCCTTACAGCAGTCATGGGCCAGACAGTGGAGCGCCCGTACAGCAGTCATAGGTCAGACAGTGGAGCGCCCGTACAGCAGTCATAGGCCAGACAGTGGAGCGCCCTTATAGCAGTCATAGGCCAGACAGTGGAGCGCCCTTACAGCAGTCATAGGCCAGACAGTGGAGCGCCCTTACAGCAGTCATAGGCCAGACAGAGGAGCGCCCTTACAGCAGTCATAGGCCAGACAGTGGAGCGCCCTTATAGCAGTCATAGGCCAGACAGTGGAGCGCCCGTACAGCAGTCATAGGTCAGACAGTGGAGCGCCCTTACAGCAGTCATAGGCCAGACAGTGGAGCGCCCGTACAGCAGTCATAGGTCAGACAGTGGAGCGCCCGTACAGCAGTCATAGGTCAGACAGTGGAGCGCCCGTACAGCAGTCATAGGTCAGACAGTGGAGCGCCCTTACAGCAGTCATAGGCCAGACAGAGGAGCGCCCTTACAGCAGTCATAGGCCAGACAGTGGAGCGCCCTTACAGCAGTCATGGGCCAGACAGTGGAGCGCCCGTACAGCAGTCATAGGTCAGACAGTGGAGCGCCCGTACAGCAGTCATAGGTCAGACCGGGGAGCGCCCGTACAGCAGTCATAGGCCAGACAGGGGAGCGCCCTTATAGCAGTCATAGGCCAGACAGGGGAGCGCCCGTACAGCAGTCATAGGCCAGACAGGGGAGCGCCCTTATAGCAGTCATAGGTCAGACAGTGGAGCGCCCTTATAGCAGTCATAGGCCAGACAGTGGAGCGCCCGTACAGCAGTCATAGGTCAGACCGGGGAGCGCCCGTACAGCAGTCATAGGTCAGACAGGGGAGCGCCCTTATAGCAGTCATAGGTCAGACAGGGGAGCGCCCGTACAGCAGTCATAGGTCAGACCGGGGAGCGCCCGTACAGCAGTCATAGGTCAGACAGGGGAGCGCCCTTATAGCAGTCATAGGTCAGACCGGGGAGCGCCCTTATAGCAGTCATAGGCCAGACAGTGGAGCGCCCGTACAGCAGTCATAGGCCAGACAGTGGAGCGCCCGTACAGCAGTCATAGGTCAGACAGGGGAGCGCCCGTACAGCAGTCATAGGTCAGACAGGGGAGCGCCCTTATAGCAGTCATAGGTCAGACCGGGGAGCGCCCGTACAGCAGTCATAGGTCAGACAGGGGAGCGCCCGTACAGCAGTCATAGGTCAGACAGGGGAGCGCCCTTATAGCAGTCATAGGTCAGACCGGGGAGCGCCCGTACAGCAGTCATAGGTCAGACCGGGGAGCGCCCGTATAGCAGTCATAGGTCAGACAGGGGAGCGCCCGTACAGCAGTCATAGGTCAGACCGGGGAGCGCCCGTACAGCAGTCATAGGTCAGACAGGGGAGCGCCCTTATAGCAGTCATAGGTCAGACCGGGGAGCGCCCGTACAGCAGTCATAGGTCAGACAGGGGAGCGCCCTTATAGCAGTCATAGGCCAGACAGGGGAGCGCCCGTACAGCAGTCATAGGCCAGACAGTGGAGCGCCCGTACAGCAGTCATAGGTCAGACAGGGGAGCGCCCGTACAGCAGTCATAGGTCAGACAGGGGAGCGCCCTTATAGCAGTCATAGGTCAGACCGGGGAGCGCCCGTACAGCAGTCATAGGTCAGACAGGGGAGCGCCCGTACAGCAGTCATAGGTCAGACAGGGGAGCGCCCTTATAGCAGTCATAGGTCAGACCGGGGAGCGCCCGTACAGCAGTCATAGGTCAGACCGGGGAGCGCCCGTATAGCAGTCATAGGTCAGACAGGGGGGCGCCCGTACAGCAGTCATAGGTCAGACCGGGGAGCGCCCGTACAGCAGTCATAGGTCAGACAGGGGAGCGCCCTTATAGCAGTCATAGGTCAGACCGGGGAGCGCCCGTACAGCAGTCATAGGTCAGACAGGGGAGCGCCCTTATAGCAGTCATAGGTCAGACCGGGGAGCGCCCGTACAGCAGTCATAGGCCAGACAGTGGAGCGCCCGTACAGCAGTCATAGGTCAGACAGGGGAGCGCCCTTATAGCAGTCATAGGTCAGACAGGAGAGCGCCCTTATAGCAGTCATAGGTCAGACAATGGAGCGCCCGTACAGCAGTCATAGGTCAGACAGGGGAGCGCCCTTATAGCAGTCATAGGTCAGACCGGGGAGCGCCCGTACAGCAGTCATAGGTCAGACAGGGGAGCGCCCGTATAGCAGTTATAGGTCAGACAGTGGAGCGCCCGTACAGCAGTCATAGGTCAGACAGGGGAGCGCCCTTATAGCAGTCATAGGCCAGACAGTGGAGCGCCCGTACAGCAGTCATAGGTCAGACAGGGGAGCGATCTTATAGCAGTCATAGGTCAGATAGGAGAGCGCCCTTATAGCAGTCATAGGTCAGACAGGGGAGCGCCCGTATAGCAGTCATAGGTCAGACAGGGGAGCGCCCGTACAGCAGTCATAGGTCAGACAGGGGAGCGCCCTTATAGCAGTCATAGGTCAGACAGGGGAGCGCCCTTATAGCAGTCATAGGTCAGACCGGGGAGCGCCCTTATAGCAGTCATAGGTCAGACAGGGGAGCGCCCGTATAGCAGTCATAGGTCAGACAGGGTAGCGCCCGTACAGCAGTCATAGGTCAGACAGGGGAGCGCCCTTATAGCAGTCATAGGTCAGACAGGGGAGCGCCCGTATAGCAGTCATAGGTCAGACAGAGGAGCGCCCGTATAGCAGTCATAGGTCAGACAGGGGAGCGCCCGTACAGCAGTCATAGGTCAGACAGGGGAGCGCCCGTATAGCAGTCATAGGTCAGACAGAGGAGCGCCCGTATAGCAGTCATAGGTCAGACAGGGGAGCGCCCTTATAGCAGTCATAGGTCAGACAGTGGAGCGCCCGTATAGCAGTCATAGGTCAGACAGGGGAGCGCTCGTATAGCAGTCATAGGTCAGACAGGGGAGCGCCCTTATAGCAGTCATAGATCAGACAGTGGAGCGCCCGTATAGCAGTCATAGGTCAGACAGGGGAGCGCTCGTATAGCAGTCATAGGTCAGACAGGGGAGCGCCTTTATAGCAGTCATAGGTCAGACAGTGGAGCGCCCGTATAGCAGTCATAGGTCAGACAGGGGAGCGCTCGTATAGCAGTCATAGGTCAGACAGGGGAGCGCCCGTATAGCAGTCACAGGTCAGACAGGGGAGCGCTCGCATAGCAGTGATAGGTCAGACAGGGGAGCGCCCTTATAGCAGTCATAGGTCAGGCAGGGTACAGAGGTACAGATACATTACAAATGCACATAACATACACGGAGACATATACTTTAAATATATACACACATATCTATATAAATATATATATATATATATATATATATATATATATATAAACTTACCCAGGAGACTTGGGTGGGGTGACCGGCAGGCTGAAGGCGCATGGGACCTCCCCAGGATCAATCGTCTCCCCATCATCACCCACGCCGTACGCAGTCTCCCCACCCCCCTGCCGGAGCCCCCCGTGGAAGCGCTGGACGACGACCCTGGCGGGGGGCTCCAGCAGAGGACGGCTACTGTCCCGCTCCACGCCGCACACGCTGCCGTTGCCATAGTGATGGTGCGACACCACGGTGAAATCGGAAGCCCCGGGGCTGTCACGCGGTGACAGACCGGCCCCGTGGCCGTTCTGCATGAAGCTGATGTGAATCTCGGGGTCGAGGATGTAGAGGTCCTCGGAGGAGATGTCCGACACGTAGTGGAGGTTCTCCTGCGCTCGGTCGATGCGGAAGAATCTCTCCGCGGTCGTTGCTATGGAGACCCAACAAACGCGGGGGTCAAAAAACGGGAGCCGGCCGGCCGGGGAGACGCATTCATACAGCAACCACTTTATAATAAAACTGTTAAACAATTATTGAAGGAAGCCTCTTATTATAGCAATGCCTGAATCCTACACGGGATGTGAGATTATATTCTATTATATCATACATCGGCGTCGTCAATGAAACACTTAATACTTGTGAGAAGTTGACAGATTGCACGTACAAAACTAGTCCGGACTTGATATTATATCGTTGCTGGACTCGGCACAGTTGGTAAAACAACCCCCCCTTCCGTATGAGAAAGAATCATGTTTGTGTCGATATAGCTCAGTTACATCTCATCCATAATCATAATGCCATAACGAAATCGTCGTGCGTTCCACCGAGTAAAATCGACCGGTAACAATTTACCGTATGCGTTGGAATATACGCGTTACTTCCTTATCGTATCGCATGGCAAGGCGCCTTGGAGCGTTTCTCGCGCTGACTGGACTGCGGCTAACTGTGACACCAGGTCCCAGATAAACCCACTCCGCACTCTGCGATTGGACACTTTCGAAAAAGTTGTCACCTCTCAGTGTAGAATTTAAAGCGAATTCGTACGAGAAAATGCACATGGCATTGCTTCTCGCGTGAGATGGGCACACATATCCTCGTCGCCTAAAGGCTTGGACAGGAAATGGGCGACTGGTCCCGAGGTGAACCCATCTCGCGCTCGAACCAATGTCGTAAATACATCGCGGTGCTCTACTTACAGTCGACGAAGCACCAGCTTTGTGAGAGCTGCGGGGTTCGCTCGCCCAGCGTCTTCAGGGTGTCCTGTCGGTCACATTAAAACACGATCCATTTTTTAAATCCCTCAAGGCCTAATATCCTAATACATCTGGAATATAGTATACATGTCTATACTCTTTTAATTGTGAATAAAATCAAGGGACAAACAACGTCCCGGGACCTTGGTTGGTTGGTTGGTTATTCAGGGCGCTTTGACCACTTTTGGTCATATCGCGTCAATGGGAAAAGGGAGGGAGAGTGGAGCCATGTCCCCGGGGGTAACCCCCTACTCTTTACGAAGAAAGACATGGGATCCTTATCCTGCGACCACACAGACATGGCCACAGCGGGGCTCGCACCATCGACCCACGTGCCGTTAGGCTCTCAGGTGACTAGAGCACTCAATGCGAGCACTCTAGCCCACTGAGCTATCGAGGCGGCCCCGGACCATGAACAGGGATTAGATGAAACTCGCTCCAGATGCAGGTACCAGGGTTGGAACCCACGACCTGTTCACCTGCAGCTCAATCTGCTTACAGAATGAGCTATGGGGGCGACCGTTGTTAGTTGAACGCCCATAAGCCCAATAATAATAACTTCCCCCTCCATCTCCCCCAACACGACCAATGATGCCTCCACCGTCTGCTCTCCACGGCGGCGTGACCTGATGCCACCCATTGACCTTTGACCTCGCCCCCTTGTCCAGGACTCACCTCATGCAGACTGTCGATGCTCCGCCGTACCTGCTCCAAGTCGGCGTCGTTATCCACCACAATGATCCCTAGCGGCACAGCTGTAACCATGGAAACCCGACGGTGAAACAAGTACCGACTATGTATACTGTACCGACAATTAAGGATATATCACATTGTTCACCAATATAAAGGTCACGTGGTATTTAAGTCCAGAGATTCAACACAGATTATCATTTAAGGTTTCAGTAACAATAAACAATTAGACACGGGGTCACGTCGTCGGGATGTGGATCATTAAATGGAATGGCGCTCCAGAGAGACGCAGATCCAGACACTCACACGCCTCCCGGAGTTTGTCCTTGTCGTAGTGCAGGGCCTCGTAGTCGGCCATGCTGATCCGGCTCACCTGGACCCGCAGGCGCTCCGGCCGAGAGGGGGCGCTGCTAGCGGGCAGGAGACAAACAAGCACGGAACGGTTAATAATCCCTTGAGCCGAAAAGAAAGACAAGGTCGTCAAGATAACAAAACAGCGAAGTCCAACCAATAAAATACCACATTGAAAACATCAAGATATGTCCATTGGAGCCGATGCAACAAGACATTATGGCAGGCTATACAGAGGGATTTCTACTTTTATATAATTTATGGTTATATTTACTTGTGTAACAAACAATTATGACGTCATTCTGGCAGTTGGCATTGAGTTTCGAGGATAGTTTTTGCGTGAGAATAGATTTTTAACACATAATTTTTACGCACTTCTTGGCCACTGAACAATCATTTCGCATGTATTCACGCAAAAATACAATAGCTCAAGGGACATACACACAAATTGTTACAAAAAGTAGTTCCCAATTACTAAGGATACTCAGTGGATTGGAATTGTGAATGACATCACATCCGCCAAAAGTAATTCCAAAACATGATAGCATGAAAGCTTCTTGTATGCAGAGACATAGATCACGTATTGCGCTCTTTAATAGAGTTACTTGGCATAACTAAAACCCGAAATTAACGGCACAGATGCCACAAGTGCACAAACAGAACAACAAAGGTGCAATCAGGGTATACATATTACAATAACTGAACAACCTATCAGTGCATAACACAACACATTTCCCTACGTTAAGCGAACTTCACCGTTTTGTTGACTTAATATGTGAATAAATTCTCCCAGGCCACATGTTTACATCTATCAGGTTCAACGGTTAATAACAGACACAACTTGTATGCGACTGCTAAAAAATAATAAACTAATACCAGTTTGGTTTAATAATAAATAAGGGACACAACTAAAGAAAGTGGTACTTCACGAATTACGTCATAATTTAATAAGAGCATGGGGGTGTCCAGAGGGGGGGATACAGGGGGCACGCCCCCCCCCCCTTCAGACACAAAGGTTTATTTGTGAACCCCCCAACCCCTCCCAACTTTTCAAATGATGTGCCCCCTGGCCTGTCCTTATAATATTACAATGCACCAAGCTTCATAGTTTATGTGAGTTTTTGTTTTATCTTACCAACGATTACAAAGTGTGCTAGTAGTACTAACGTGTAATCTTTTACACGTTTGTTTCGTGTTTTGTGGATCAATTTATTGGGTCCCCCTTTCAAGAAATCCTGCACACGCCCCCGAAGAGTGAGAATTAATTATTCAGACTTTTCATATCCTAACAATGATGATGTACATACTGAACAACATAACATGTTGGATTATTTCCGTCCTGTACCCTGCTAGGGGACAGAGAACAGTAGTAAAAATTTAATCTAGCATATTCTTAGCCTAGTCTCAGCGTTGTCTGTGGACGTCAACACCAGTAATTGCATGACAACTTTATATCTCGTGAGGTCACATTTTGAATAAGCGTTATTGCCGTGACAACGGCGGGGCCATGGCAACAGGGACGCATATGTAGGTGCTCTGGTGCGGTAGCAAGCCTCGTAACTCAATCAGCATGATCTTCCACATTGAATTAGAACTAACAATAGTGCATACACACAGTATAATGAGTAATTGTGTTTGTGCCGTTACAACGACATGGAACGACGTGATACAAACAACTTCAAGCTGACAAAATTGAACATGCACAAAACAATGGAGACATGAGTACGTTAGACCAAAGTGCTACTTACTAGAAAAAGTACGGTAACCTAAAAAGTGCACAAAAAACATGAGAATAAAACATTGCATGCCATTAGCAGAAAGTCACAGGAGCGTCGTCACTGCAATTAAATAATACTTCGCCCCGTCCCATCGCTTTTCCATTCTTTAATACCCCCATTGACATAACCATGCACAATGCAGCACTATCTAGGCCGCGCTCGATACTTCTCAAGTTGTTTTTAAATGTTTCAAATCCTATTTAACATACAAAACTGCTGCCGTAATCCTTTAGACAAAAAAATAACTGACAACATTGCCCCCTACAAATTTTCAAATTTGTTTCTACCGCAAGAGTGAAGTTACATCACGTTAAAATGTTTGTTTTCAAAACACAGGGCATCAACCCTACATATAAACTGCATTGGAAGAACAAGCATTGCTTTATGCACAAAAACACACGGGGATATTAACCGCAAGACCAGAAAGCAAATCCACAAAAATGGAGCCCCTTAAAAAAATTGCAAAGGTGTAAATATGCAAGAAATGAAGAGGGCATCGTGGGTCATTCTTCCATGTAAGGGCGAACCATTCTCTCTCACCATAGCTCACGTATTACTCACGACCGCCAGTTACTACAATAATCCATTTCGTGGGTTCTAACATGGAAGACGGACCGCATCGTGACTGCCTGGCGCGTATAATGCAGAATACTTTAAGCACTAAGCCACGCAGGACGGGGGACGGCGCAACAGATACCTCCACATGCAGTTTACTTCGCACATTTTTTCGCATACATTTTGCGCAGGTCGATATATTTGGCCAGGAATGGCAGCAGGACGAGGCCATTCATGGTGCACATAATGTACTTCTGGGATAGTAGTGCGTTATACAAGACAAGCCGTGGATTTATAAATCGTGCGGCGGATAATTCCGCAAGCATTAGTAGAGACCACGCCAACCGACGTAATTTTATATTCTCATTTAGGGTGCAATTCTCATTTGGGGTTCAGTTCAAGAGCAATTACATAGAGGTGAACAGGCCGCTTTTACGGACATGTTGGTTTATGCATCAGAATCAGTTTGAAACCTGGCGCAGGTTTCGTTAGGGTCGGACTACCTCAAGGTCGGGATTATGTTCATTGGTTCATCAGTTTATCGGCGTTAACCATCAGCAGCAACCCTCCGAGTTACTATCATTCATCGACGGGGAGGGGGGGGGGAGGGGGTTACTACCAGCCAAGACTTTCGCTTCGGACCGGAAGTGTACCCATCCATGCAAAACCCGACCAGCCGATATCACGAAAAGTCTGGTTTTATAGCTTGGTCAAGGGCATCTCATAATCTCAACGAGGTCAAGGTCATCTCATAACTAGGTTAATGTTCAAGCTGAGATCAGTTGGAATCATGGCATGTAAGTGGGTTAAGTGATCCAATCGAAGGTAACATATATTTATATTTATATACAGTGAAAACTGGTAGTGTTAATTTATAACGTTAGTGTCAAGTGTCAAGGAACTGCAGAAAAGCTGAATTTGATTAATGCAACGCCTCTAGAATAGGACTGAGTTGATAACGGCTATGGAGTGGGCTTCCATTCTTACATGACGTTGTGAAGGGGCGGAAAGCATCTGTGGCACTGGAACTGGTAGCTGCAGTTAGGGCATTACAACTAGTCACTACAATACCGACACCATCTAATCCCTCAAATATACTTCATACTGGACAGGCAAAAATAAAAACGATGCACCGGTCTTTACCATCTACATGATAGGACGATGTTGGCAATGATGCAAATGTATGTATAACATGCTCTTATTGTTTTGTCCTGAACGTAACCTAAGGTCTTTTATATTATATATCCGCGTGATCTATATGACCGTCATTAAAAGATACAGGAAACTATTACAAAACATGCTGATGTGCACCATATTATGCCGCTATCAACCCCAATTTACGCGGTAAAAAAAGGAGTTAACAGTCACCATCCGACGCAGTAATACGTACTCGTTGCCCGTAGGAACGGACCCTCGTCGCTTAGGTTTCTGCACCATGTTGGCCTGATTTCGCAGCGATATCTTGATGGTCGAAGGCTGGAGTTTACAGGGCTCGCCATCGACTTGCATAGGAATGATTTTGTATGTTGTCAAGGTGACGGAGCGACACTGCATCAGACGCTCCCCGTGACCTCCAACTTGCAACGCCGCCTGGCGAGTAAAAGGAGAAGTACATAAATGCGATTAATCACTTGCTGACGATTTGAATATTGATTCTCGGACTAGGAAAGGAATTCAGTGGCTCAAGTACTACTGTGGCTACCAATACTATTACCACTATTTCACTACAACGGCCCGCTGCCCCGCATGGACAACTGGACAGGGCAGCCAGTACATTGACCACCAATGTCTCACAATGTTATTTCATAATGATGGCAATATTATTAAAACTGATACTTGTAATGTAAATATAGTGTAAAATTAATACTTTAATTGTAAATCTAGTGCAAAATGTATATTTGTATTGTAAATCTAGTGCAAAGTTGATACTTGTATTGTAAATCTAGTGCAAACTATTTTTGTTGTTAATTTATTGTAAAAACAATACAAATGCCAGAAGGAATTAACTTATTATTATAATAAAAATGGACGATATGATGGCTATATAAACAGTTCACCGATGGGTTTCACAAGAACAGACAGCTCACCAGCGACGCTGTAGTGAAGCCAATGACCTCTAGGTGACCGTCATCATGCCGCTGGGGATCGAAGTTGGACCCCCCCTGGCTGGGGTTTCCCCACGGGGTGGTACCCGCCGCATACCTGAGGGCACGTGGGTGGGGTGAAAACAAGCGGTCACGTGGGTGGGGTGGAAACAAGGGGTCACGTGACCTGGGATATTCAAAACGTACATAGTTCACTTGACAAGCAACACTAAAAGCCAGAACCAGTCCACCACTAACAAGGCCAGAGTGGTCACGATTCGCTCTCTGTGGCATTACCAGAACGGGCTGGCAATCTCCTAATGGACAGAAACAGTTATGGCGATTATGGGATTATAAATTATGAATTATTAATGTAAGAGAAGAAAAATGAGGCAGATTCAATACCCGACAAGCACATTTTCCTTGCATGGCAACCAGTCGTCTGGCGTTTATAAGTAAAACAAAACCGTAGTAATCCTAGAATTCCCGCACTTTCATAACTGCTGGTAGGTGAAACAAAACTAAAAGGGACGGAACTACATGAGGGAGAATACTCACTTTGGTATATTGAGAAAGAGAAGACAATGCAACTTGAGTTCCTTGATTTTTGGTGTCAGGTTCGTACCGTCACACTGCACGATCAAAAAAAAACGATAGCATTACTGTCAAGCGGTCATGCTACAGTCACCCCAGGCTTACACTGGGTAGAACCATGCTATTTCAACATCCCCATGACAATAAGTAACCCAGTTTATACATAAACCTGGTGCAAAGCTAGTTTAAATTTGTTTGGTTTCGTGCGTTGGATAACTGATTGGTTGAATTTTTTGCAGATCATTTAACCTGTGAATCAGTGTCAATATGAAGTATTAAGAATATTGTGAATCACGTCCGCAGTGAGTTAATAATCCTACGTTCTAGTATTCGCATGCGGATACTGGATATTCTCTTATGAACAGACATTAACAAATCCGCTTATACGACGGCATGTTGGCTAGTCTTGCAGACCTCTCTCGACAAAACCGAACGCCAAGCCGTCTGCCACACATAATGTCATCTCTTCTTTCTCAGTTTTGGTGTCTATCCCATGCCCGTTCGTCGCTTACGTAGGCTCCAGCGTTGCTGATTGCTGCTTGAGACTACCTGAACGGTGAGCTGGGAAGTACGCAAGGAACTTACCACGACGTCGATATGTTCAGCAAGATCCTTCCAGCTTCGCTTTAGTAAGTCTTTCCCACCCGCCTGAAGTGAGAGAGAAAAGAGAAGCCAATCATTCGCACTGCTAATAATAACCATTGTCGCCGGTATGCGTGTTACAAGCTACCTACATGTATATCCACGAGATTATTCCCACAGAACATAAGGGTCATATAAATTTAATACCAGTCCATGAAACCGTCTACGGGGGCGAACGATGTAATCAGTTATGAAGCCAGTCAAGCTGCACCAATAGTCATAATAAAACCCCGTTTTATGGAACTTATCTCAACTGACTATTGTGTCACCCACGCGCTTTGTGACAACGTCATGTCGACGAACGCAAAATCGAAAATTGTCGTCTGCCGAGAATAAAAAACGCGCGATAAATCCCATCATAGTACATCATAGTAACCGGTACATTTGGGGGTTTTATGGTCTCACATCTTTCGGTTATACTGTAAATATACTTACCCCTGCATAGAACATTTTATTCTTGAATCTGCTGTTGAATTTTTCGGGGTTGGCTTCTGTGAATAGATATGATGGAATAGTATAAAACATAAGCGATATTTTGCGCTAATTTCGCGGTTCAAAACTATCAGTGCTTTATTATACATACGTTATAGAGGTCTTCTCATACATTATAAACAACTGAATAGAATAACAATTTATTACCATAATATGCACGGCATACAACCATATTAATTATTTGGTACACATAGCATATGATGTTATCGCATATATAAAGTCCAATGAAAACATAACCACGTATCGAATCATATAACGTGGACTATAGCAGGAGAGATACCAAAACACAGACAGAGTTGAAATCATAAATAAGTAACAGTCATGCGGAATGGATCATATACAACCAGGAGAACACGCCATGGGTCACGGATGTGCAATATTTAGGGCGAATTGACAAACGGGACGGTTCTAAATGACTCCTATTCATCACCCCCCTCTGCCATTCCAGTCGACGTCCTACCCATCCCAGCTTCACTGATGACAGATATCACGAGGCAAACGACATGCTAACGACAAATTGATCACCATGGAAACCGGCAGGCCTCTAGCAAGCAGACCCGTTATCATGACTGTTTTTTTCCAGAATAGACTAGCCTGGCTTGAGGGGGCGAGAGAGTAGGTAGGACCCATTGACACTGCGTAAAAGAGATAGATCAATGGATTGGTAGCAAGGACTCGAATCCTAGGCTTGTACATCGCAAATAGATGGGAGGGGTGGATCGTGCTGTCGGGTTCGTCTATCGAGGGCACTGATACCTAATTTGTCGAGATGAACAGGAGGGCGTTACTGACTGAGCTACGGTGGCTCTTGGCGGAGGACAACATTAGGCCAAATGTGCAATGTCATTGCAACCATGAACGTAGTTCAATTAAGTATAAATCTATTATTTAGATCGTGATGTCCCTCTAGTCAAATGCGACTCCTGCTATACATATAGTTGCACAGCAGAGCACGAGAATGTAAGGGGAGGGGGGGAGGGGGCAAGTGGGGGGAGGGGGGGGGGGGCGTGTTCCCAAGTCACGAAGAATACATTTCTTTATTCCCAGGTCACGATGAAATAAAAGGAGAAGTTCCCGTATGCAATGGAAGAGGCGGATTCATGATATAAATTGGCCATTTCCCAATTCACGGTAATGTAATATTACAATTCCCAGTTCACGATTAATGAAAATCCTCGACCACGGCGGTCGGCTAATATCCCATTCCCAGTTGACGAAGAATTATTTTGTTCATTCCCAGTTCACAGTGAAATGAAACGCCCATTCCCGAGGAACGGAAATACCTCTTGCCCCCCCCCCCCCAACCAATGTAGTCGGGAACAAGAAGCTATTAAAACGTTTTCCATGTCGCTCAATTTTGTATATAATTTATCCCCATATATATATAAGATGCAATCTTGGTGGGTAGCTTCGCTCATTGTGCAGATTTACATTGTTCAACGGCCATAAAATCGGTTGCCATGGTGACGTGCGATGACATTACTTATTGTGTGACGGCAAAAAACCAACACTGAAGCAAAAATAGGCGTGCCGGGTCGTGCAAATCTGCGACAAAGTTTAACACAGATTTAGATAAATAATACATAAGTAACATGGTTCATCAGCAGCATTTCTTACACATGGGCAAAGGTGGAAAGACCAGTGATTGCATACAAGGGACTTACACGTTGATGGTGAAAATAAATAAATTACAAACCGAAAGGTTCTGAAGCCCAACTAAATTGCGACTAATTACGTTCGTTGTCATCGTCCCAATGGGATGCAATGGAGGACAGAATAGATAATGCAAATCTTACCGGTCCATTTTTCTAAAACTGTCGGGATATCGTGCTCCTACCTCCTCTAAGTTATTAATTACCTTGTCTGTCATTATTCACATTGTCATTATTTGCCTTGACTGTCATTGTTCACATTGTCCTTATTCGCCTTGGCTGTCATTGTTCACATTGTCCTTATTCGCCTTGGCTGTCATTATTCACCGTGTCTGTCATTATTCCATTTGTCTGTAGTTATTCCATTGCTTGTCGTTATCACATTGTCAGTCATTATTTCATTTGTCTGTAATTATTCCAGTTGACTGCAACTAGTCAAGTTGTCATTATTAATCTCTTATATGTCATTATATATCTTGTCTCCGTTGTTATAAACACTGTCTGTCATTAGTGACCGTGTTTCAATCATTATTCACATATCAGGCGCATTTTCATTATTCGACTTTAGAGTCTTTTCTGTCATACACGTTCTACTGGTCCACGAGCAACATGCGCACATCCGTACTGGAAGAAGACGAAGCAGCAGCAGCAGCCAAGAGACAATAGGAGAGAGCACCACAGCTAAGGACATCGATACAGTTGGTCTATTATCAGTACAAGGCGGGCGGCTACTACCTCTGGACTCGTGAAACTCCAGCGTAACATGGGCATCCGCGCCAGACTGAAATAGTTGTTGAAAACGTTGACGGATAGCTGGATACCCCGGGGTATATGGTGCCATAATCAAAGTCAGGCAGGGGGTCTACCGACAGATTCATCTGCAATATAGCGAAGGGTCAGAGCGGGTGTGTGAGAACGCAGCAGACAGCCAAGCGGAGGAATATATATATATGTATATAGTGTCGGTGAAGGGTTAAAGGTTACACATGGGCGGGTATTTATATATATATATATATTTATATATATAAATATATGCAGGTGGTTGGCGCTAGATGGGTTGGCAGTACTGCTTGATATGGACGTTAGGGGTGGGATGAGCACGGGGCTGTACAAAGCTGTGGAAAAGAAAACAATAAACACGTTATGCCCACCTCCTGGGAAACACAACACACGTGGTGGTTGCTATGGAAACACCATTTAGAGAAAGCTTCCAACTAACCAATAGACGCACAGATGTCAAGATGCTGTTTCAATGCACATGATTCCTGTGGGTACATACCATAAAACATACATATGGATACGAATCGGAGAATTTGGATGATACGGTTATTATAGCTCAATTGTCACAAAGAGTCACTTAGAGGGAAGGGAAATTCAGTTCAGAATATTTCTTTGCCATCTTCAGTAGATTGGTAGTTGGAGTGGCCGCCTTTATCGAATGTTTCTCATTGTCCTCCTCGGGCAGCCGGCCAAGTGATGACGTAACGGAGCAATGACATCACAAGCCTATGACGTCACCAACAGACTTCCAAATGTCGCCATTAAAATAAGCGTTTTTTT